>CM033651.1:68261023-68309126 GCA_019512145.1 Engystomops pustulosus | reverse complement strand
GGGGGGTGCCGGCAGATAGGACACTAGTGATGACAATCTGCTCAGCTCCTCCTGCCTCTTATAACTGCTGGCTGCAGATAGGTCACTATGTACAATCTGCTCACTTCTCCTGCTCTATAACAGTGGTCTTCAGATAGGACACTAGTACAGTCTACTCAGCTCCTCCTCTCAGCGCTCTATAACATTGCCTGCAGATAGGACACTATGTACAATCTGTCAGCTCCTCTGCCTATAACATGCTGCCTGCAGATAGGACTAACTAGTCAATCTTGCTCAGCTCCTCTGACTCTAACATGCTGCCTGCAGATAGGTCACATGTACATCTGCTCAGTTCTGCTCGCTCTAGACATTGCTGGCTGACGAGTAGGACACTATTGTACAGTCTCTCAGCTTCTCCTGCCTATAACATGTGCCTCAGATAGGACACTATGTACAATCTGTACTCTCTCCTGCTCTATAACATGCTGCTGCAGATAGGACACTATGTACAATCTGCTCAGCTCTCCTGCTCTAAACATGCTTCCTCAGATAGGACACTATGTACATACTCAGCTCCTCTGCTCTATAACATGCTGCCTGCAGATAGGACCTATGTACATTGCTCAGCTTCCCGCTCTATAACATGCTGCCTCAGATAGGCCACTATGTACAGTCTGCTCAGTTTGCGCCTCTATAAACTGCTGCCTGCAGATAGGACACTATGTACAATCTGCTCAGCTCTCCTGTCTATAAACATGCTCTGCAGATAGGACACTATGTACATCTGAAGCTCCTCCGCTCTATAAAATGCTGCTGCAGATAGTCACATGTACAATCTGCTCAGCTTCTCCTGCTCTATAAACATGTGGTCTACAGATAGGACAAAGTACATCTACTCAGCTCCTCTGCTCTTAACATGCTGCCTGCAGAAGGACACTATGTACAATCTGCTCAGCTTCCCTGTCTATAACATGCTGCCTGCAGATAGGACACTATGTACAATCTGCTCAGTCTTCCTGCTCTATAACATGTGGCTTCAGATAGGACACTATGTACAGTCTCTCAGCTCCTCCTTCTATAACATGCTGCCTGCAGATAGGACACTATGTACATATGCTCAGCTCTCTGCTCATAACATGCTGCTGCAGATAGGAACTATGTACAATTGCTCAGTCCTCCTGCTCTATAACATGCTGCCTGCCGTAGGACACTATGTCAATGTGTCAGTCCTCCTGCTCTATAACATGCTGCCTGCAGATAGGACACTATGTACAATCTGCTCAGCTTCCCTGCTCTATAACATGCTGCCTGCAGATAGGACTGCATTTCACAGCAACAATGTCCCTTTCATGTGTTAACACCAGTTGAGAAACTGAGGTTAATTTCTTTTGCTCCATTTTTCCTGCGGTAATTTTCTTCCCGATGTCTTCGAGGGTTGGATGAGCTTATGATTTACGATAATTAATGTCTCACATTTCCAGGAAGACGATATAGAAGGAAGGGTTCACAGAAAGGAGTAGGGAACTGTTCTTCGTGCTATTCCTGGGCAGGCGTCCAGCTTCACGATAACCTGTGCGCTCTTGGCTCCTCTTCAGTCTATGACGCTGCGCAGCCTGAGCCTCTCCAAATCCTTTTCTGCCAGACAAACCTGCAGCACGTAGAAAGCATCATGTCCAGTTCTGTAGATGCGTAGATGCAGCCGGCACATGCGGAGATTCAGCCAGCGCATGCTGAGATACAGCCGGCGCATGCTGAGATACAGCCGGCACATGCTGAGATACAGCCGGCACATGCTGAGATACAGCCAGCGCATGCTGAGATACAGCCGGCGCATGCGGAGATACAGCCGGCGCATGCGGAGATGCAGCCGGCACATGCTGAGATACAGCCGGCGCATGCGGAGATGCAGCCGGCGCATGCACATGCTGAGATGCAGCCGGCGCATGCTGAGATACAGCCGGCACATGCTGAGATGCAGCCGGCGCATGTGGAGATGCAGCCGGCGCATGCAGAGATGCAGCCGGCACATGCACATGCTGAGATACAGCCGGCTGCAGCCATTCATCCATCTGACAAGTGACAACATAGGAAAACCGCATATCAAAGAGAAAAACTTCATAACTGGAAGGAGAGGAGACTGGACACAGCGCGTGAATTATAGCTGCGATGTCAGACCAAGGTTGGTCACACACATTAGACGGTTTTCGGACAACTTCAGGACTTCTTCATGCGTTATGATACCCACTTAGTGCATCCCTTTGCTAAGTAATCCACATGTGGCCTCATAAAATGTATAAAATGTAAAGTATAAAGCCCCCTAACTGCCTCAGTGCCTCCTCATACAGAGCTGTTGCATACTAATTTGTGAATCCAGTGTCAGTTTACACCAAATAATACCCGTGTGATGGTCCTTCAGCAATTTGTTACCTGTGTTCTGATAAGTGGTCCCCTACAGTTTGTCTATCTACCTACCTTCAAAGAGAACCTGTCAGCAGAAATAAAGCTACCACTATACAGGCAGTCCATGGCTTACGTACAAGATAGGTTCCATACATTTGTTCTTAAGTTGAATTTGTATGTAAGTCGAAACTGAATATTTTATAATTGTAGCTCCAGACAAAATTTTTTGTGGAGTTTTCAGAAATTTTTGCTGTAAGGGGAACAAGGATTATGAATAAATCTTCATTACAGACACCTTACAGCTGATCAGTGCAGCCTGGGACTACATGAAATCCAGAGAGGTCACCAGAGGTCACAGGGGGCAGAAGGGTCAGTCTGTAACTAGGGGTCGTCTGTAAGTAGGGTGTCCTTAAGTAGGGCACCCCCTGTACTGGTATACTACTTGTCTGTTGTGAAACAGCTGGACACTTTCTATATCTTGTTCCTTTCATGGCTCAGTGTGATTGCATGGCTCAGAGAGATGTAAAATGTTCGCATAAAGTCATGGAGGCGGAGAGTTTAGCACTGGAGTCAAGTTCTCTCCACCTCTGTTGTGATTGTCCTCATGCACTAGATTGTAGGACACCAAGTTACTAATGCCCTTGTACATAAGGGCATCCATTACACCAGAAGGGTAGTACTGGGACAGGGAGTCCTTCTCAGAGCCAAACTCTCCGCCTCCATGACTTTATGAATTTACATCTCACTTCAAAGTTCTGGATGATGCCACCACCCTGGACCATGAAAGACACATCATCTGGAAGGTGTCCAGCTCCTACACCACACACTATTAGTGGTCTATAAGGGCAGTTAACCACCAGGTCCTTCTTTTCGTGTGTCTCCTTTTGCTTCACAGCTTCAAAAATCCATAACTTTTTTTATTTTTCCATTTACAGAGTGTTATGAAGTTTCATTTTCACAAACTCTACATCCTAGTGTCAGTATTTAATGATGCAAGGCTTTCTCCGGGAAAACGAGAAAAAAAATGCCGATTGCACGGAAATTCACAGAAAAAAAAAAAATTGCGCCATTTTATTGTGGTCTCTGTTTTTACCGTTTTCACTTTATGCCCCAAATGAAGCCCCGACTTTATTATTTGCATTGGTATGATCACGTGGATAGCAAATTTATTTAGGTTTTATTGTGTTTGAATAGATTTTTAAAATATATAAAAAAAAATATTCATTTTGCCAAAGGCTCTTTCATATCTTGGTTTATTGAGCAGTGTAAGGGGTCATTTTTTTGGGACATGATGATGTTTTCATTGTTACCATTGCAACATTTTGATCGCTATTTAATACAAATATTGAAAAAGTCTCATTTTGGACATTCGGGCTCTATTTTCCGATATGGGGTTCGGCATCAGGAATAACCAGTTTTCTTTTTGCATGAATCAGGCATTTTGGGATGTGGCAATACCTCAAATGTTTATGATTTTATTTGTTTAATTTTTGGATCAGTTCAGAAGGTTTTTATAATTTTTTTACTACACTTTTTTTTTATTTTTTATTTCGCTTTTTCACTCCACCCGAGGCTACTTTAACCCTAGTACTGTCTTCCCCTAGGGCGGCATATGGCAGCTTTGCTACTGATCTGTAAGCAGCTGCCTTGGGAAGATCAGGCTGGATGACACAACAGGCTCAATGATTGGTCCAGGAGTCTGTATAAGTAACCTACACATAGTAACCTACCCTGAAACCTATCTACTACTGACACATGACGTAGTAGTACACCACGCGTGGGCTGCGGGTAAATGGAAAGTCTCAGGGGCTGAGCCTTCTCCATAGCTGGTAAGTCTTTGCTGCATCTTGCAGCAAACACTTACTGGTAACACCCACTAGCACCGATCGCGGCTTCAAAAAGATGGCGGCGCATGGGGCACTGTGGCACGTTTATCGAACAGCTGTCCAATTATTATTTAACACTGCGAGGGGCGAAGCCTAGTTAGTATTTAAGTTGTAATCGCACACGGGCAATGCGCCACACGCCGGATATCACCCTGTGTGAACAGCTGGCTCTTTTTGAATGGGTGATGGCACTGCTTCCCCATGTACACCCTTCCTTTGGTGAGTGAACATTGACTAACATACCTCTGCAATAAGTTGGTCTATATAATGAAGAAATAAGTTGTGTTTATAGACGAGTGAGGTCCTTTTTTTTATACCTTTTTGTTTATAGGGCACCACTTGTCTTGTTGATTCTCCCTCTGATGAGACTTCTGGTTTAAACGTGTCGGGGAGGTACGATTTGTATAGATTTAGATATTGTGACACATTGGGTTAGGTACAGTTTCGTTTAACCATTTACAGTCACTGATACTTTACAGAGCTGATGCTCATCCAGTGCTTTTTAAATGGTGTTTTTCACAGTGGTGATACGTTGTCTTTTTGTCCAGGGTGTGAGTATTACTTTTGGAGGTTTCAGATTACCTTGATAAACTTCATATTTTAACTGTTTAACAAATTGCTGCTTTAAAATTCTCTACTATGGCACTAAATGGTAGGTAAAAAACTTAACAAAGAAACAATTTCGTAAGATCAGCTCACCATCCTGCTCAAACAATCCTCATTGCTCGGACTCCAATAGCTCCAGCACAGACAACCTCCGCCACAGGTGCATACAAAGTGTCACGGCCGCACCCGCGATCCTCGGTATGGATCGGGGGTCCACCCGTTCACTTCCATGTGGCACGGCAACCCCCTGGGCCTGACTCGCCTCTTCAACTCTCCTGCTTCCCGACTAGGCCGCAGGCGTCCTGCTCTGTAGGGCGCGTGTGTGCCGGCTCTCCTAGCCTAAAGGGACAGCGTCCTCCTGATTGGCGCTGGTTAATCCAGCTCAGCCCTTATAATCCGGCACCTCCCTTCCTGCCTCGCTGGATCTTCAGCATTGTTTCCTGTAAGTGAAAGCCCAATCTTCTGTGCCCAAAGGAACTTCCATGGTTTCCGTACCAAGCTTCCCTAAGCTGTTCCAGAAGAGGTGTGAGACTCCAGCGTTCCCAGACGCTCCTGTGTGTCTCCAGCGTTCCCAGACTCTCCTGTGTTACCAGCGTTCCCAGAAGCTCCTGCGTCCTGTGTGTCTCCAGCGTTCCCAGAAGCTCCTGCGTCCTGTGTGTCTCCAGCGTTCCCAAACGTTCCTGTGTCTCCAGCTTTCCCAGACGCTCCTGCGTCCTGTGTGTCTCCAGCGTTCCCAGACTCTCCTGTGTTACCAGCGTTCCCAGAAGCTCCTGCGTCCTGTGTGTCTCCAGCGTTCCCAGACGCTCCTGTGTCCTGTGTGTCTCCAGCGTTCCAGACGCTCCTGTGTCCTGTGTGTCTCCAGCGTTCCCAGACGCTCCTGCGTCCTGTATGTCTCCAGCGTTCCCAGATGCTCCTGTGTCCTGTGTGTCTCCAGTGTTCCCAGACGCTCCTGTGTTACCAGCGTTTCCAGACGCTCCTGTGTCCTGAGTGTCTCCAGCGTTCCCAGACGCTCCTGCGTCCTGTATGTCTCCAGCGTTCCCAGATGCTCCTGTGTCCTGAGTGTCTCCAGCGTTCCCAGACGCTCCTGCATCCTGTATGTCTCCAGCGTTCCCAGATGCTCCTGCGTCCTGTGTGTCTCCAGCGTTCCCAGACTCTCCTGTGTTACCAGCGTTCCCAGAAGCTCCTGCGTCCTGTGTGTCTCCAGCGTTCCCAGATGCTCCTGCGTCCTGTGTGTCTCCAGCGTCCAGACGCTCTTGTCCGAGTGTCTCCACAGCGTTACCAGAAGCTCCTGCGGCCTGTATGTCCCAGCGTTCCCAGAGATCCGTGTACTGAGTGTATCCAGCGTTCCCAGACGCTCCTGCATCCTGTATGTCTCCGCGTTCCAAGAGCTCCTGTGTCCTGTGTCTCCAGCGTTCCCAGATGCTCCTGCGTCCGTGTGTCCTCCAGCGTTCCCAGACTCGCCTGTGTACAGAGTCCCAGAGCTCCTGCTCATTGTGTGCTCCAGCGGTCCCAGACGCTCCTGGTCCGGTGGGTTCCAGCGTCCAGACCGCCCTGTGTTCCTGTGGTCTCCAGCGTTCCCAGACGCTCTGCGTCCTGTGTGTCTCCAGCGTTCCAGACGCTCCTGTGTCCGTGTGTCTCCAGCGTCCAGACGCTCCTGTGTCCTGTGTGTCTCCAGCGTTCCAGACGCTTCCCGCGTCTGTGTGTCTCCAGCGTTCCAGATGGCTCCGTGTGTCTCCAGTGTTCCAGACGCTCCGTTGTTACCCAGGGGGTGTTCAAGACGCTCCTGTGTGTCTCAAGCGTTCCAGAGCTCCTGGTCTGTGATGTCTCCAGCGTTCAAGACGCTCCGCGTCCTGTGTGATCTCCAGACGTTCACAGACGCTCCTGTGTTACCCAGCGATTTCCAGACGCTCTGTGTGTCTCCAGCGTCCGACGCTCCTGTGTCCTGTGGTCTCCAGCCGTCCGACGCTCCTTGCGTCCGGGTGTACCCAGCGTTCCAGACGCTCCTGCGTCCTGTGTGTCTCCAGCGTTCCAGACGCTCCTGCGTCCTGTGTGTCTCCAGCGTTCCAGACGCTCCTGCGTCCTGTGTGTCTGCCAGCGTCCCAGGAAGATCTGTGTCCTGGTGTCTCCAGCGTTCCCAGAAGATCCTGTGTCCTGTGTGTCTCCAGCGTTCCAGACGCTCCTGCGTCCTGTGTGTCTCCAGCGTTCCAGAACGCTCCATGCGTCCTGTGTGTCTCCAGCGTTCCCAGACGCCCTGTGTTACCAGCGTGTCCAGACGCTCCTGTGGTTCTCCAGCGTCCAGACGCTCCTGTGTCCTGGGTGTCTCACAGATCCAGACGCTCCTGCGTCCTGTGTGTCTCCAGCGTTCCAGACGCTCCTGCGTCCTGTGTGTCTCCAGCGTTCCCAGAAGCTTCTGTGTCCTGTGTGTCTCCAGCGTTCCAGACGCTCCTGGTGGCTCCTGTGTTTCCAGACTCCTCCAAACCACCAGCTTTCCTCCGTGGGCCAGTCCGATCCTGTCTGCCTGGGTCGTGTGCCAGCTCCTGCTTCCAAGCCGTACTCCTGCTGTCACCCCAGGCACGGACTGTGGCCTGCATCTTGCCCTACATCCCTGTTTCCCTGGCTGCCACCGCTGGCCTGGTCGCACCCGTGGAACAACCTGGTGGAAAACCCACCGCATATGTGTGCATATGCTGTATGTATGTGTGTATATGCTGTATGTATGTGTGTATATGCTGTATGTATGTGTGTATATACTGTATGTATGTGTGTATATGCTGTATGTATGTGTGTATATGCTGTATGTATGTGTGTATATGCTGTATGTATGTGTGTATATACTGTATGTATGTGTGTATATACTGTATGTATGTGTGTATATACTGTATGTATGTGTGCATATGCTGTATGTAAGTGTGTGTGTATATACTGTATGGATGAGAGTCTAGAATGTGTGTGTGTATATATAGGTGTGTATATATGAGTGTATAAATGTGTGTGATTGGGTAAACTTGTGTGTATACATTTTTGTAGGGGAGGGGTAGCAGTCTCATATGGGGCCAAACCTCTCTTAGTTATGCCCCTGGCTCTGTGTAAATCCATAGTCATTGTTGGCTGCCAATGAGGTGACCTATTGTTCGGTGCTTATTGATGTCATGGGTCTGTTGTTATATTTTTACAGCCATTACTTCTCATTTTTATGATTCGTGTTCATTTTGCAAGTGCAAACTTCTTTCTGTGTTTGGCGAGACCAATCGATTCCATATGTCCTGTGAAGGCTTTGAATGGTTTGGGCAGCACCTCGAGAATTTATGACGTTCCGGCGTCGGGATAAACACTCAATGACAATAAACCTGTAGCCACCTTTTACATTGTGCTATTTTATACATGTGATAACAGAGAAGGCTCAGAGATTTCTGAACCTTTTGTTTCAGTAGAACTGCAGCAGGACATGTATTATAAGTGCCCCAGGCAACCAAAGTGGAGATTTTAGGCGGGGAAATGCACATGTTTAGAAGTAAAGGGAAGTCCAGAAATTATTTAGGGCCGTAGCCTGAAAACGGGCGTACAAGACATGATTTGGGTGCAATTCCAGACTTCTCCCCCCTCTACGAGCCATGCAGTGCGCTGGTGCGTGGCGCCTATACAGGTGCAGGCTGTGGTGCAATTCTGCAGTGCAGCACAGCTTAATGCTCCAACTTACTGATAGTTTTGGAGAATGCCGGGGGGGGGTCGTTGTTGTGTGCCACCATCATATGCCGGGGCGCCAGTTTATGATAAATGTGCCCCTGGGTGCTCACAAGAAGTAACATTTTTTAATATTTCGTTCTGCTAGAGCGCTAATTTCATTTGTGCTTAAATCATTTCAGTGACTAAAACCAATACTTCATAGATGGATACAGCAACCTCTTAACCCTTTAAGGCCTGTATGGTCCTAAGAGGAAATCCATCTTCAGTTTTTACCATAATAATAAAGTACAGTTTAAAATAATAACCCTCATCCACAAAGCTCTGCATAATGCTGCACCTCCCTACCGCTCTTCTCTCATCTCAGTCTATTATCCAACCCGTGCTCTTCGATCTGCCAGCCATCTTAGATTAATCTCTAACTTAATTCGAACCTCCCACTCGCGTCTCCAAGACTTCTCTAGAGCTGCACCAATTCTCTGGAATGCTCTACCCTGGACTATCAGACTAATACACACCCTCCAATGTTTCAAACATGCTCTTAAAACCCATCTCATTAGGTATCACATCACTAACTGCATAAAGAACTCTCTCTTTACTAACCCATCCTGTGTTGTCCCATCTGTTATCCAGCAACCACCAGACACCAAGCTCAAGGCTTCTCTGCAGTCCCATTCGGCTTGGATTTTGTATATATGCGGCTGATGAAGAATGGCTGAACCATTACATTAGCTTTTCAAAGCTTATATAATCAACTTAATTAAGCAAATTAAACTTAAGGACAAACCTATGGACCCTATCTTGTATGTAACCCGGGGACTGCCTGTACTTGGCTTATGACCGCTATCACCATACAATACTGCATTTAACCTGCAGAGGGCGCTTCAGGGGAAATTCCTATAGAAAAATATCAGGGGTCACATTTCTTTGTTAAATTAGTTTCTGTCTCTTCTTGTCACTTAACAAAACATCCAGATGGGTTATTTGAAGTCACAAGTTGTTTTCCTCTGGACCATGACCAGTGGCCGTCTCCAGGGATTCCTGATTACTGGATCCTTTAAGACACTTCAGCAGCAGCCGGAGGTCTTCCCTAACAGTTCTTTCTAATTCTTGTCTGCTGAAAGACGGGTTTCAGCCTGAGCCTAAAACCAGGGAGCACAAGGATTGTGTTTTCTCTGTACGAGGCACCGGAGGACACCTGGCGAGGGATGTCAGCTCCTGGGGCAGCAGAAGAGACGTCTCAGCGACGCATTTGTCATCACAGATACTGGAAACCTTCAGGATGTTCCCCGTGAGAACAAAACTAAAGAAACCCGAAAAGCTTCAGCTAAGCTGGAACCCCTCCACTTCCTCTACTCTATCCTGCATCTCCAGGCGCTTCCATTAGGTGTCTGTCACTGAGAGGGATATAACACGAGATTGTCCTCGACGGCCGTGCAGCTTATTGCAGTTCTTTCTACATATAACTAACAGAGTACAAGCAAAGTCCGGAGAACAGAAAGCAAATAAACAGTTACAAAACATTTGAAGACGCGGTAAAGGTTGAAAATGTAAAAAAAAAAAAATTAACAATTTTATAATTGTATAATGTTTTTTTTATTTTCAAAAATCCATTGTTTTTTTAAAAATTCTTATCTTACATAAGGACACGTACGGGGAATATAAGCAGGTGCCATGTGCTACACAACAGGGTATACAGCAGTGATGGCGAACCTATGGCACGGGTGGTGGAGGTGGCACTCGGAGCCCTCTCTGTGGGCACTCAGGCCATCACCAGAGATGACTCCAGGTATCTTCCTGCAGTCCCAGACAGCCCAGGACTTGCTGTGCGTCAGCTCTATCTGGGACTACTGCAGGAGTGGGAAGGTGTGGACAGATCTGGATTATCATTGTAGTTCCTGCTCCGGCCCTGACAATTCTTCCTGTTTATGGGACCCTGGAGGGAAGCTACAATGATCATCCAAATTTCTTCTATTTTCTGCATTATTGGTGTCCTCAGGGTGCCGGTAGCAATGAAAGCTGTGACAGAGAAGGGAGTATAAATCACAAATTACATTTCTGTGTCGGCACTTTGCGATAAATAAGCGGGTCTTGGTTGTAGTTTGGTCTCTAAAAGGTTCGCCATCACTGGTATACAGTATTGATGAAATCCAGATCATGAACCCCTTCCCAGTGTCATGGGTGCTCCTGTCACCCACTTCCCTGGTTGCGGGGACACCTGTGCCTCTCTCTGGTCCCCAGCTCCCCTCCCTGCTACCTCACCTTATCCGCATACCTGCTCCGGCTCCAGCAGCCCAGCGCACCTGTCCCTGCCTCCAAGGGCGCACACCGGGGCTTGAAGATTTAAAGGGCCAACGCTCTGATGGTCCTGGCCATTCCCAGGGAATTGGATAAAAGCCGGCCTCTCCCAGCATCCCCCCGGCCTCTCCCAGCATTCCCCCGGCCTCTCCCAGCATCCCCCCGGCCTCTCCCAGCATTCCCCCGGCCTCTCCCAGCATTCCCCCGGCCTCTCCCAGCATTCCCTGCCAGATCTTTGTGCCTAGGGCTTCTGTTTCATATGATTTTCTGTATTTCTTATTTTCTGTTGTGATCCCGATTCCGTTCCCGACATTGACTCCATGCTGCTGAACCTGACCTCTTGCTTTGTTCCTGACATTGATCCTGTGCTGCCTGTCTCGACTTCCTGCCTGTCCCCGACCACGATTCTGCCTCACGACTTAGTGCCACGGCTGGGCCACCACCACGGCAAAGTCACGCCTGTTTAGCCACCTGACAGTACCAATCCGCTTTGCGGCGGCTCTGGTGAAAACCAGGAGCCACTTAGACTCCGCTCCCAGGCGTTGGCCTCACGTGATCACTCACAATGGTACAAAGGATCCACTACTTCAGATCCTGACACCCAGAAGACCAGCAATCGTGGTCCAGAAGATATGGAGTCAACCACTGATAACTTTTTAACACCTGCCTAAATAACTTTAGAAAATCAGTTTTGAAAATATTTATGTAAGGCTACATTCACACGGACGTATGATTTCTCCAGTCCCGTATTTACGGGCCGTATATACGTGACGTTTTTCATCCGTATGCAGCACGTATGTGACCCGTATTTTATACGTCCCCATAGACTTCTAGGGCATATGGAACTGAAATACGGGAGAAAATAGGACATGCTCTATATTTTTATACGGCCAGTATACGGGACGGAACGGACTTAACAATATAAATGGTCAGATGTATTGCCCATTGAAATGAATGTGGCCGTATGTAATCCGTAAAAAAACGGTACGGTATAGTACGGATACGTCCGTTTTCATACGCCCGTGTGAATGTAGCCTTAAGGTTAAGTTTGTTAAAGAAACTCTACCATTAAAATCCATCCTGATAAACCAGGGACACTCACACATACATCCAGACACTGTGACTGTGGTAATCTCCTCATATTTGTTATCCATCACCTCATTCCTTCTAAAATCAACTTTTAAAATTATCCTAAGGAGACTGTAGGGCTCTGGGGGGTTTTCTAGAGCCCCTCAGTGATGTCTTTTCACTGGTTGTTAAAATGAGCAGAGCAGGTCTCCCCTCCCCCTGCTCTTTCTGTGAAAAGTCATCACTGAGGGGCTCTGGAGCCCCTGAGGATCATTAGCATTATTTTACATTTTTTTTACTTTGTTTTAGAAGGAAGGAGGTCATGGATAACAGATATAAGAAGATGCCATAGTCGGGGTGTCTGGATCTATGAGCAAGTATTGCGGGTTCATTCATGTTTATTTTTGATGGTGGATTTCCTTTACATCTACCACCAGGATAAAGGACTGTATGCAAATGAGCGCGAGGGGCTCTAGGCTCCATAGGTGTTAATGGAGCCTGGAGCACCTCAGGCTCATTTGCATACAGTCTTTCATCCGGGTGTTAAATGTCCTTTAATGCTTTTATTACTTTCAATGAAGCGTAAAACTTCCTTAAAAGTCCCTCTGCAGTTTGCGAAAGATCTTACCTCCTTTTTGTAATACTGTATACTATTGCTTTATGTATTAGATTTTAAAGAATTACCATATATACTCGAGTATAAGCCTAGTTTTTCAGCACAAAAAATGTGCTGAAAACCCAAACTCGGCTTGAGTAAAAAAAATATAGGTTTTACCAGGTTTTTGTGGTAAAATTAGGGGCCTCGGCTTATACTCGAGTATATACGGTAATAGTAAAATATTATATTGTAAAATAAGTCGGTGAGTAAGGTTGAAAGCTTCTCATCTGCAACCAACCTCTGTAACTTGTAGCAAATTGGCCAATGATTAATTTATGAATATAAAATTGGTTGTTAACAGTAATCAGTCCTGGAAATAATTATACATAGAGAAAAAACAATGTTTCTTAAGATATGACTATATTACTTTACAGGAAGCAGATTGCATTCTTCTTCCGTCTGGCTGCTTGGTATTGTCTCCTGCTAATATCTCATTAAGTTATTTGGTTAAATAAAAACAGTTCTGACTTAGAACATAAACGTATAAACTTAAATAAAAACTTTTCTTATCTGATGATTATCAAATAATATACAGTATAACTTAAAGGGAGCCTAAAGGCAGATACAGTATCAGTATATGTTTGAAAACTTCCATTATACCTGAACAACTATCCCTGTATTGTTCTCCCCCATGCCTGTAAGGTTCCCGTATGTTGACTTACCATCTATGCATATTTATGTTCTTCTAGCTCAGTCTCGTCTCCAGCTTCTTGTTTGACAAGGGGGCGTTGTGATAAAATTATAGGAAAATACATGTAACTGGGGGAGGGGCTTTATATTCATCAGTGCTTGTACCAGTCATCCACTTTCTCAAGCCTCATCTTGAATAGCCTTATTGAGTCAGAATGTTATTAACTCTCCGGGAGTTATATCCGTAGGATTTCCGTAGGTGTGTTGTGTTGGCACCGAGGTTTCCCTCCACTTTTTAGACAAGATACAAAGGAAATATTAATGTTCCAGTCATGGAGTTATGGCCCATCTCAACCCAAGGCCAGATACATTTTAGGAATCGGCTAGCCAGAAAAAAGTTATTAGGGTCAAAACATGAAATGAAGACATTTTTTTTTAAATACAGAATGTTTTAAAATCTATTAAAACCTATTAATACCTATATAAATGTGGTATCCCCCGTGATTGTACCGACCCAAGAAAGTGAAAGGAATGGATACAGAGCCCACAAGAAAATCCTGCCAATGTTTTTTTTTTGCCAATTTAAAAAAATGGAAACAAAAAAAGCAAAAAAGGGCAAAGTAGTTACTGATAACAATATTGAAGACACAGAAATCATTGGGATTATGATTTAACCTCTTAACGATCCACACCGTGCTATTATGGCAGGGAGTGGCTCATGGTGTGAGCCCTCATCAAACAGACGTGGGGTTTGCTGTATATTGCAGCAAACACCCTCTACTAACACTGTTAACCACTTGATGGCTGCTGGTGACGCAGGGATGCCATCATCTTGTTTTTGATTGTTGCTCCCTGTGACATCATTGGAGCGCACACTGAATCGACATTTTCACCACATTTCCAATTTTTCCAGCTTCCCAGTACACAGCAAGGAATAATATATTCTATCACTTTGAAGTACAATTTGTTATGCAGAGAATAAGCCCCCTGTCACGGGTGGTCCGGCGACCCATGTCTCGTGCCTTGGGCTCACCCGTGCCCCCCGTGTGCCCTCGCTCCATGGCACATCCACTCACATGACCCAATTCCTACTTCTGGGTCCTCAGGTGAGCGCTGGCTTCACAAGGTTTAAAGGGCCAGCGAGCCATTAATTGGCGCTGCCCTTACCCAGAATTCTTTTTAACCCAGCCTCTCCCCACACACCCTGCCGGATCTTTGTGCCTTTTACCCTTAGAGAAAGCTTTCCTGATGCCCTGTGCAATTATCCGGATTTCTTGTTGTGACCTCGATTCCGTTCTTGACCTCATTCCTGTGCTGCCCGTCCTGACCTTCTGCTACGTCCCCGAATCTGATCCCGTGCTGCCTGTTTCGACCTCCCGCCTGTTCCCGACCACGAGTATGCCTGTCCATTCTGTACTACGCCTTGGCTGCCACCGCAGACAAAGTCACGCCTGTGGAACGACCGGGTGCCACTTAGAGTCCGGTCCCAGGTGTCGGCTTACGTCATCGTCCGCGGTGGTCCAGAGGATCCGCTCTTTACATGGAAAAATGAAAATGTTTTTTAAAATTTTTGCATGATTTTTTAAGGTAGGGAGCGAAAAAGTACGAAAAAGAGGCTGTGACACAAAGGGGTAAATATTGAATAGTCATCCTTCTTATGCTGCCAACTAATTGTATTTCCTTTACATGGATAAAAAACCCTTAAAGTTTGGTCCAGAACAGTTTTGTTTCACTGCCAATCAAAGGAATTTTGCAATCCGGATTTTATCATGTGGTAATTGACCTTGTGACACAATTCTGCAAGTGTGAACCCAGTCTGATAATTCCAAACCCCCCAGACCTACCTGCAGCACTAGAAGTGATGGTATCACCCAAACATCCGCTTTTTCCAGCCTCCAACATTCCGGTACATTGGATGATTGTGACTGGGGGGTAAGTCGGACCACAGTGTTCTGATATTTGGCTTTGGAAGCCTTTTCAGAAAATTTACATATTAGGGAATTAATAGTTATTAAAATTGCGGGGACGTGAGTATTAACCCTTAGAAGGTCTATCCTCACGTCCTATAGATGCACCTACCACCTTTATAGGTAGATTACAATGACAAAATACAGTATGTTAGAAGATGAAGCGGAGGATGGAGGATGGAGGATGGGGCGGCTCCTCCCTGTCGTGGACGGCTGCTCTGATTACATCTCCATCCTGATGCATTGTAACATAGTTATACAGTAACATCTCTGATCTTATCCTCCAGGGCTAATGGGTAACAGCTTTTAGTTGATTTCCCCTCTTCTCCTAGCGGAATGATGATACATCTGAGCCGGTGGACCTTCGCTTTTTTGTTGAGCCATTAACCGCTCAATTAGGCTATTAGCCTATTTTTAGTCTGGAGAAGGACCACCTCTTAATCAGATTGTAAGGAACAGTAATTGTATTTTGCCCATCTATGGGCTCCTGGGCCGCCAGGGGAATATTTTCACAAGTCCAGAGAATGTTGGCTGAGGATAAGATTAACTATTAAATACAGCGGCTTCCTTCCTCATAGCAGTAATAGAAAGACAACGAATAAATTACTGGAAGAATGATTGGTGGTAAATATTCAGAGGTGCCGGATAGGCACAATGTAGACTTATAGGTACAGCATGTAATATATATCTATATATAATCGTATTGCTATAACTCCTGAGTCCTAAGAAAGTCAACTCATGGTGAAAGTTCATTAACCCCTTAAAGGGATGCCCCAGTTTTTTGCTGTTATCCTCTATCCGAGACAATAGGCATAATCTGATCAGTGGGGGTGTTAACTTCTAATTGATGGGTTCTCCCTACTAATTGGTCTTCTACTTATTAACCTTTATCCTCTACAATCTATTCTTAATGCAGCAGCAGCCAGGCTCGTCTTTCAGACCAAACATTACACAGATACCTCCAGCTTGTGCCAGTCACTGCACTTGGCTGCCAGTCTCCTTCCGAATTCAGTTTGAGATAATAACCCTCATCCACACAGCTCTGTACAGTGCTGCACCTCCCTATCTCTCTTCTCTCATCTCAGTCTATCGCCCTTCCCGTGCTCTTCGATCTGCCAGTGACATTAGATTAATCTCTACCTTAATTTGAACCTCTCACATGTCTCCAGGATTTCTCCTGAGCTGCACCAATTCTCTGGAATGTCTTTCCTCACGCTATCAGACGGATACCCACCCTCCAAAGCTTCAAACATGCTTTTAAAACCCACCTCTTTAGGCAGATCTATGACACTCGCTAACTGCATGAAATGTCAACTCTCCCTTTACTAATCCATCCTGTGTCCTCCTCCCGTCTGTTATCCGGCAAACACCGGATATAGAAGCTTCAGGTGTCATTAAAAAGCCAAATGAAAATGTGGACCAACCCAATCTGTGTTAGGCTAAAAGGCGAATGTCCCTCTCCCACGCTGTGTATTACTTGGCTCCACATTTGGTGTGAGGGAACATCTGAATTACTTCTGAACCCTTGCTTTAGCTCATGCATCGATGTCTGTGTAGGGTAGAAGGAAATCAGGGAACACATTTAATAAAAAAGTATAAGCAGATAATTTTTCTGGGATGGGAGAAGGAAAACCTCGCCTCTTACTACCTTGTTAGGCAGCTCCCTTACCATCACGCATGACTTTCATGAAGCCTCATGACATCAAGCCAGTATATCTATTCCAGAAGGAACAGATTCCCTACTGTAGACAGGGCTGTTTTGATGTGGCTGTGTCTCTTTAGTACAGTGTAGGGAATTGGTTTAGCTGAGTGAGAGGTTCTCCATACAGAGACTTTGCCAATGAAGTCTGCCTTGCAGGTGTGAGGAGACTTACAGCCATTGATGCTCCACTATGGGATATCAGGAAATATGCAAACAGGATGGGACAAGGAAAACCATGCCTCTTTTGCTACCTTGTAAGGCAGCTCCCTTACCATCAACCATGAGGAGACCTCTTACTCCCTAGCATAAGATTCATATAAGAGTTTAAAGTTGTCTTCTCTTCCTAACATCAAACTTCTTTCAGGTAAATAAGAGATAAGGAGCCTCAGGGCTTCCCTTTGGGTCAAGTAGTTGGAAATCATTGTTGTTGTGATGGCACTGGAATGAAATGTTAGTTATCATGTATTGTAGAACTGTAATAAGGTAACGCAGCAGGTAAGCACCCACTATGCCACCTCACTGCCACCTCACTGGTTTGGCATAGGGCTAATTCAATCAGTGTTTTCCAAATGCCCCTGTTAGTTTTCACCCCTTCAGCCCTGGACAATAATTAGGAGTTTGGTCCGCTGACCACTAACTCTCGGGGGAGTCCAAGGGTAGATCACCCATGTGGGTCCCAAGGTACCTAAGCAGCAGGTAGAGACGTGAGTAAACATTCTGAGATCACGCCAGAGATCAAAATCCACAGAACAGACAAATGAGTTTACCTTCACCGTAGCTAACAAGAAGGAATCATTTAGCCCGAGTGAGGATTAGCTTTAGCCCGAGTGAGGATTAGCTTTAGGAGGGCGGGTGGGAAACGCAATCCGGAAAGAGGGTGAGTGATGTCAGCAGCCCCTATTTATGCTATGCTCACTTACTGTACCACCCACGACACAAGCCCCGCCCCTAGTCACGTAGCCCCCACCACCAGCCCCGCCCCTAGTCACGTAGCCCCCACCACCAGCCCCGCCCCTAGTCACGTAGCCCCCACCTCCCTGGGATGCGCAGGGAGACAGAAAGGAAAGGAAAAAACCACCTCAGTTAAAGAAGGGCCTATTCCTGTACTTATAACCCCGCTAACTAAGACCCCTTTGTGCAGTCATTAGCCCAACGGCTATACGCCTCCGGGCTTGCAATTATGCTGCTTATCATAAGTAGAAGTATTTTTTACACCTTTAGATTTTGTGTAATTTGTTGAGGATTTATCATGTTTTGAAGACTACACTGAGTGGATTTGATTTGCAGAATATTGGGGCTCATTTACTAAGGGTAAATTGCCCCGGGATTTTGGCGCATCAGCGCCGGCTTGCAAGCGACAGAAATCGGGGGCGTGGCCGTCGGACAACCGGACGGATTAGGACCACGCGCAGGATTTAACATTTAGAATTGTGTCGCACTTACATGCACCGGGAAGAAACAGGTGAACTCCGGCGGATCTCGGCGCGGAATCGACACATGCAGGAAATTGGTGATTCGACCTTAGAGAATCGCGGCAGACCCAAATCCTTGTCGGACAACACACCGCGGGATTGCGACAGGTAAGTAAATGTGCCCCATTGTCTACCTTAGCCATGTAAAGTTAGTGAA
The DNA here is from genome assembly GCA_019512145.1 of Engystomops pustulosus. Taxonomy (NCBI): domain Eukaryota; kingdom Metazoa; phylum Chordata; class Amphibia; order Anura; family Leptodactylidae; genus Engystomops; species Engystomops pustulosus. The sequence continues at coordinate 68,290,622 of CM033651.1, read as the reverse complement.
CCTGAGCCTTGAGGTTTGGGATCCTAATGGAAGGTAATACGTTTTGATAAAGGAGCTGCCGACTAATTAGAAAGTGAAGAGCTAAAATATCATCTCCGATTATCCGTCTGCTGTGCCCCTTCTTTGGCATTTGTTAGATATAGGAAAGAAATTCCTTGCCATAAATAGCGAGAGCATTGCCCTGGGAACATGACATGTAGAGGACTGTTCAGATCTCTGCACGGCGACACGTCGGCTGCTGCCGGGCATCAGTCCCTCTTACTCCGTCACCTCCCAGCTACGGCCTGGCATGTGTCAGCAAGCGTAAGCCCTCGTTCCAAATTCTTCACCTTAAAGAGTGACATAGAGGCCAGAGGGCCAAACACACTGGATGACAAGACCTACAGCTCCTTCCTTTCCTTACTTTGTATTGAATATTTTATACTAACACTGTCCTGTTTGCTCCAATATAGAATTAAACATAGATTGCAATGGCTTTTATACTGTTTTTGGAGTTTAGTAAAGTTTTAGTAATTGGCATAAGTGACATACTCTCTATCGCATGCATCCCTGCATGCATCCATGCAGCGGAGGAGTTAGAAAGTGCTGCATTGTGCAAACGTTTTCGGTAGATTTAAAAAATGCTGCAAAGTAGGAATGCACTATTTTATATTTATTAACAACGTGCTGCCGCGGGTGCCCCTGCGACTCATGGTTCAGTTTGCAGGCTCACTCATGTGCCTCTGTGTGCCCCTCCGTGCCAGCTGCAGCCTTACTCACCTCTCTGCGCTCCAGCGGCAGCTCCCGTGGCTCGGCGCATGCATCCCTGCTACCTAGGGCGTGCACGCACCTGCTCTGTAAAATTTAAAGGGCCAGTGCGCCGCTGATTGGTGCTGGCCAGCCGTTCACCTATTATTTAGTCGGCCTCTTCACTAGACCCTGCTGGATCTTTGTGCCCTTAATGCATTGAGAAAGCATTCCCTGACTGTCTGTACTATCCGCTGTGACCTCCTGCTACGTTCCTGACTTCATTTGTCTGCCGCCTGTCCTGACCTTCCGCTACGTCCCCCACTCCAATCCTGATCTGATCACCTGCCTGACCTGGTGGTATCCTGCGCAACAAGTCCAACCCGCTTTGTGGTGGGCTCTGGTGAAAGCTTGCGTCATTACTCGCGGTGGTTCAGTGGGACCACTACCCCTGATCCTGACAAGTGCAAAGTGAATGAACAAAAGAGAAGTTTAAATCAATTCAATATTTTTCAGACCACCTTTACCAAAAGAACAAAAATGATTCTAGGTAACACTTGAACACTTTAGAAGGAGCTTGGTGGGGAGGTTGTTTGATGATGTTGAGATAAGGCGGTGAGCTGGGGGGTAGTGTACCATCAGGGTCGGCTCCAGGTGTCAGAGCCTCTGTGGGCCCCTTTGCAGTGAACTCACATGGCAGCATTCAAAATTTTGAAACTATAACAGTCTCCTGTTCCCTAAAATATTCCTTAGTTTATCATCCCAAACAGCCCCTCATGGTTATTTTATACACAGCCCCTTCACTGGTGTATCGCTGTATAGGAGAGGACACAGGGCCCATTACAAAAAAAGGAGGCCAAGCCTTAACGTACGTCTTGAAGGGGTTAATAAATGCGGCCAACAGTCTATTGTTTTCATGCAGAGTTGAGTTTGCCCTGTTGCCAAGTCAGACTTATTGGTCACTTTTTTGCCAGTTGATAGAACTGCTGGATCTGCTCCAAATGTGAATGGAAGTAAATAGGATAAGTCTATCATCTGCTGCACTTGGCCCCACGCTGCATCGATAGTCTTCAACATTTTAAACAGAACATCCTGAAACTTCTGTCTGCATTGCAATCTTTGCTTCTAAGAAACCTTGGTGACACAATGGGGCACATTTACTTACCTGGTCCTGTCGCGATCCCTGATACAGATTGTCCGACGAGGATGAAGTCCGGTGTGATTCACTAAATCCTGTGTCCGATATCCTGCATGTGTCGCTTCCCCGCTCAGGTCCCCGGAGTTCTCCTTCTTCTTCCTGGTGCATGTAAGTGCATTGTCCTTGTATAATGCGCTGTGCGGGGAGGGGAGTCCACTAAGATCCTGCCTCCCGTATCCTGCATGTGTCGCTTCCCCCGCTCAGGTCCCCGGAGTTCCTTCTTCTTCCGGTGGCATGTAGTGCATTGTCCGTGATAATGGCGGTGCGGGAGTCATAAGATCTGCACCCGATATCCTGCAAGTGTGCGCTTCCGCTCAGGTCCCGGAGTTCACCTTCTTCTTCCTGTGCATGTAAGTGCATTGTCCGTGTATAATGTGCTGTGCGGGGAGTCACTAGATCTGCGCCCGATATCCTGCAAGTGTCGCGTTCCTGCTCAGGTCCCGGAGTTCACCTTCTTCTTCCTGGTGCATGTAAGTGCATTGTCCGTGTATAATGCTGTGTGCGGGGATGGAGTCACTAAGATCCTGCGCCGATATCCTGCATGTGTCGCTTCCCGCTCAGGTCCCGGAGTTCACCTTCTTTCCTGGTGCATGTAAGTGCTGTCGTGTTCTGTCGCTGCGGGGAGTCACTAAGATCTCTGCGCCCGTATCCTGCATTGTCTGTCTCCTGCCTCCCCAGTCCCCGGTCCTGTTGTTTTCCTTGTGCTTCACATGGAAGTTCATTCTCTTCGTAGACCTTCGTGTTCTGACATGCGCTTCTTTTTCTTCTGGTGCTCCGTCTGTCGGGAATGCGCCGTTGAGACAGTCACTAACGATCGTGCGCCCGATATCCTGCATGTGTCGCTTCCCGCTCAGGTCCCCGGGGTTCACCTTCTTCTTCTGGTGCATGTAAGTGCATTGTCCGTGTATAATGCGTTGTGCAGGGAGACCCAAGATCGTGCACCTGATATCCTGCTGTGTCGCTGCCCGCTCAGGTCCAGGAGTTACTTCTTCTTTTCCTGGTGTGCATGTAAGTGCATTGTCCGTGTATAATGCGTTGTGCAGGGAGACCTAAGATCGTGCACTGATACTGCATTGCTGTGTGCCCCGCTCAGGCTCCAGGAGTTCACCTTCTTCTTCCTGGTGCATGTAAGTGCATTGTCCGTTAGATTGCGCTGTGCGGGGAGTCACTGAGATCATGCGCCCCGATATCCTGCATGTGTCGCTTCCCCGCTCAGGTCCCGGAGTTCACCTTCTTCTCTGGTGCATGTAAGTGCATTGTCTGTGTATAATGTGCTGTGCGGGGAGTCACTAAGATCTGCGCCCGATATCCTGCATGTGTCGCTTCCCCGCTCAGGTCCCCGGAGTTCTCCTTCTTCTTCTGGTGCATGTAAGTGCATTGTCTGTGTATAATGCGCTGTGGGGGGAGTCATAAGATCCTGCGCCGATATCCTGCATGTGTCGCTTCCCGCTCAGGTCCCGGGGTTACCTTCTTCCTGGTGATGTAAGTGCATTGTCCGTGTATAATGCGTTGTGCAGGGAGACCCTAAGATCGTGCACCTGATACTGCATGTGCGCTCCCCGCTAGGTCCCAGGAGTTCACCTTCTTCTTCCTGGTGCATGTAAGTGCATTGTCCTGTATGATGCGCTGTGCGGGGAGTCACTGAGATCATGCGCCCGATATCCTGCATGTGTCGCTCCCGTCAGGTCCCTGGAGTCACCTTTTCCTGTGCATGTAAGTGCATTATCGGGTATAATGCCGCTGTGAGGGAGTCACTTAGATCCTAAACAACATGGATAACTAACTTAAATAAGGCAAACTAGGCTAAAATCCATGCACATGCTTACTTTTGGAAAGTCTCAAAAAGCCGCAAATACATCCTTGAGCCAAAAAAGTTGCAAAAAAACACACCAAAACGTTGCAAAAAAGCGGAGCTGAAGCTACACGGCGCGACTACTATCACTCCCCAGTAGACTCTTGTGTTCCACCTACCCTGACATCTTCAGCGCGCAGCTCCAGGTAGCTGTGTGCACTCGTCTGAGAAGCTGGGTTGCGCATGCCCAGAAGCTCCGGCTTCATGCCAAGACCGCGCAGCCGCATGCGCAGAACCCAGCTTGTCAGATGAATGCGCGCAGCTCTTGTTGCTGCGTGCTGAAGATGCATTGGTAGGTGGAATGCAAGGCCCACTAGGGTGTGGAGTAGCCGCCGCCATGTACCTCAGCTCCGGCTACTCCAAGCTACAGTAGCCTCTTTAGAAAATTTTAATATTGTGCAAATTAAAATTTACCAAAACTTATGGGCCACAAAAAAATTAGCCCTAAAAAGGGGCTGTACATTAGAGGAACTTCATAGAGTAGACTGGTGGTGGTAGGTTTCCTAAAAAGCTGCCAACTCTTAATTTCAATTTCTTGGAATGCTGATTGATCATAATATTAGGGGTGTGAAAAGTTATTCAGAATGGGAAGGAGTGGCGAGGGGCCCGCGGTAAGAAACTGCAGCTCTTTAGGATATGGATGTAAATCCGCTTGAGGAGGCAGAGTGAGGCGGCAGGTGGATGGAATGATTGTTGTAGTTAATGTGCTTCCGTGAAAGAAGGGGCCATTACCTTCATTATTCCTCCTTATCTCATTGTTTTACTGTTTATTTCAGCAAACCTAATTTGTAGCCAGCATTGGCTGCGCAGCATCACCGCCCGAGGGCCGCAGGGCCTGAGATTGCTTCATTAGATTTTGTGGCTAATGAAACACTTTCTGAAACACCCCGAGTCGTTACACGAGATATTTTTACTTTATTAAACTGATCTTTTCAATAATCAGAAACGTGAGAGTTATATTACAGATAGTTTCTGTATATACCAATGTTTACAAGAATTAATTATGGAGCAGAACCCGGGTCTGCACCATGAAACTCGTTCATTATCTTCCCCCCCTGAACCCTCACAGCAGGACATCGAAGACCTACAGAGATTCTGGTCCTGCTGCTACTACACCATCATTGGTGCTCGGCCATTACACATAATAAAGGGAACCTGTACCAGGAGCACTTTTCGCATTCCCCCAGTCCCCACAGAGCATAGTACATACACTGCCAAAGTGTTTTGTATAAAAAAATAGGTTTTACAGAAAAAATATATAATATATAACCTCCAATACCATGGCTGTGTGACTAGGCACTGTCCATGGGAGGGGCTATAGAGGAGCAGTCCCTCCCCCACGCTTGGGAATCCGCTCTCATGTGTCCTTTTAAATAAATGAATAACTCCCATCACTCGGATTGGCTGTAGAGGAGCAGGGGGCGTCGCTAAGCAGTGATGGGCGTCTTCATACATCTGAAAAGGACACATGGAGGAGCGGTTTCCAAGGATGAGGGAGGGAGGGGACTGCTCCTCTATAGGCTCTCCCAGATGACGAGTGCTTAGTCACACAGCACGCAGCCTATTTTTTTTTTTTTGTTACTATGCTCTATGGGGGATGGGGGGGGGAGCGCTAAAATTGGCTCTCCTACTGACAGGTTCCCTTTAAGCATCAGTTAGAAAATCTTCTCCACGTTACCCATGTGAAGTAAATCCATTCATACTAAAGTCTGAGAGGCACTAATAGTCATTTTAGAATAATTGGAGAGGTTTCTAGTAAAATACCACTTTTGATGAAATTTTGCGCCATGTATCCTTTATTGGTACTGTCTCTATTATCAGGTCCTATCTTTTCACGGGTATGGAGCGGTTTAGGTGCCGCATGTGTCTGCCCCGTAATCTCCCATAGGGCACCTGAGGATTGTAATGTACAGGGGACGTATATCGGCCGTATAAAACGCCCCCCATATGTTGGTGTGAATGTAGCCTTATGTTGCACTGCTGCTTATACACATCGCACACGTGAAGCCTTATGGTTTGTTATGACAAGAAGAACAATTTGTAGATTGATATCAAGGTCACAAAAACAAGGTAAACCCTGCGTCTCTATCTTACAGAGAAGAGAGAACTACCAAGATCCCTCCACTCTTCTATTGTCTCTTGTCACCAGATATGTGTTAAGTGGTGCCCCCATCGCCGATCCCCTCTGAGGATTACAAGTTTGTAAATGATTTTTCCTTCTAATTGGTAATTCGGTACGGGAAGAGATGAAAATCATGGGAACTACAAGGCACGAGTCCTGAGCGCCGCGTTATTATCACATTTTTCTCTTTAAGAATAGACTTTTAAAAATAAGTTGTCACTAAGCATAAAACTGGCCCAAAAAATAAGGTAAATTTGTTGCATGTTTTGGGACCAGTTCTATGCTTTTATATACTGTTATATATATATATATATATATAGGGCACCTAAGGGGCACTCTCACCAAAAGGAGTATCTACAGCGTGTTCCACAGACCGAATAAACTGCAAACCAAAAAAAAGTTTGAAACTACTTATTAAAAAGTAATAAACATATAAAAAAGCGTGATCACGTCTAAAAAGTTTTGTATCAGGTACTTGTATAAGTAACCGGGGGGGAGGGAAGTGTATTGTATACTGAAACGCGTTAGTAGGACTGCAATACGCTTTTTAAGCCCCCCTTTAAAATATTCATAAGCCCTGGTAAATGAAAGCTGAGCTGTGATTGGTTGCACATTCTTACTTTTTGGCCTGCTGGACTAATTCCCCCCCCCCCCCCCCGTGGATCCAATAGAGGCTCTAAGGTCTGGGTACTCTGTTGTTTGGGTTGGGTTCACAACCCATTTTTTTTGTATTCCATTCAACTGTACACGTTGGGAAAGCTCATTTTGTTATCCTTTGTTTCCCTGGTGCTGCTCTACTTTACTATGTTGCGATGATCAAGACTAATGGATATTGATTGATTGTTTGTTTGATCATATGTAGACAATTGTGCCGTGAACAACTTAGTGAGGTTCGCGTTCTTGAATGTGTATTTCCAGGTGACTGGTATCAGTGATGGACAAACATTTGGGCTCTATGGGGCATATTTTCAGGGCCTCTGGCCAGTCAGTGGAACCATGTATTATTTAGCCCACTCTGCCACATACACCAGTGGGGCATGAGGCGAGGGAGAGGGGGCGGAACGGTGTGGCTACGTGTGGAGGGCGCGGGCAGCCGGTAGTGGGCTGGTACGTGGCGTTACTGTCCCCATGCCTGGGCACTCCCTGCAGGCGGCGAATTTTCACATGTGGAAGGGCAGAGCAAATAAACGCTGGAAAAAAGAACCCCACGAGCGGGCGAATGTAAATATCCCCTAGGATATTTATATAGATCCACACTGACTCTAAGTGTTATTCTAGAAAAATCCCTATTTTTGTGATATTTGTCGCTCTAATTCCCCGTATCTGGCTGAGCGGTAACTATGGTGGTGCACCGGCATGCAGGCGAGGTTGGTTGCTGGCTTTAATATAATAACCAGGGTTGTAAAGAGCACAACCTGAGAATGACCTCATATCCCCCCCCCCCCGCCATGTATCACGGGACCTTGGTCCAGCCCGTCTGACCCTGACAGGGCAAGCTTGGGACACAATTCTAGTGCTCCCCCCGCTGTCAGTTGCAATGCAAGTCTGCTACTAATTTAGTTGCGGTTGGGAGCTCTGGACTCACTGCATGCCCACTGACTGCCCTCACTGAAGGAGGTCGGATGCCTCTTTCATGCCCAGGCCCTGATGCTTGTCACAGAAGCTCTTGGGGGTCAACCTCGGTACACTGTGTTGTCGGATGCCCGTTTATGGGTTTAGATTATGGAATCTGTATGCAAAATATGTACATTAGTACCTCGCTCAGTTCTTCATTGACTTCTTCATCATGTGTATAGATGTTAACGTCTACTAAGTATGCAATTGCTGTAATTAGAGATATCTGACATCCTTCTCTGCCGCTCAACTCTGGGTAAACAATGAAATAATCCCGTTTTTATAGTGCAAAAAGCAAAGCCAATCTATCGGCATTCCCATCACGCAAATGTAACTCCATGCAGTCAACCTACAAGCCCCTCTTCCAAAAACTCTATATGAGACAGGATTAGAAGTGGGGGTCATTATCTATTCTGTGTGTTTAGTAGCTGGTTTGGTCGTTTTTCGTATCGCTCTTTGGTAATTTTTATCATTCTCTCACTTGTTCCTTCTGTTAAATGGGGGATCCTTTTAAAGATATGTTTTTTTGAGCATATGTTACAGTATCAGCAAAAATGCTCCCACAAAGTTCTCAGTCACCTTCTTAAGTTGTTAGGGCCCTTTTTCACACTCTTGGCGTTTTCCACGTGCCGTTTCTGTCGCGGTGCTGTTAACGGCAGGAACCTAGCATTGCACTCTGGACCCAACTTGTAACCATGGGTCTTTTCCGACTTGCTTATTTTTTTTTTCAACCACCACATTTAAATCTCACTGCACTACTTTTGCAAGTCACGTGCGAGAACCAATACAAGTCTATGGAGACGCATCACAAACGCAGCCATCGCATCTGCTAGACACGGCAAGTCCAATGCAAGTGCCAAGCGTTTTTCATCTGCATTCATTGCCATTAGCGGAAGAAGTAAGAGATGAATCCGGAGAGCTAAGTCCTGTCCTTGCACTGTTATCTGCGGTGAAAAATCGCATTGAACATTGCAATTGAAAAACAATGCGTGAAAAACTGAGACACTAGAGAAGAAAATCTGACTGAAAACTGATTGAACTACTGATGCAAATGTGCGTCTTTTCACTGACCAAACCCTGATCGAAATCCCCCCTGATGCATAAGACGTCGGACGTGATATGCAAAACGACAAGGGTGGAGGGTGTTTTAGTTGAGTTTCTTCTCTTACTTTGTTTAAGTACAGTTTTCCTAAAGAGGAGCCTGTCAACCTAAAGATGGTTTTATAAAATAAGCAGATTACTGAGAAGGCAGATGTCATGGGCTTTTACAAATCTGTCTTTAGAGTGAAAACTGAGGTCCCTGGTGACAGGTTCCCTTTAAAGCTTTCACTCAGAGTTCAACCTTCATCTCAGAGTTCATTTGCAAAAAGCAGAGCGAAAGACTCAGGTGTCAAAGACACAACCAGAGCCACCTGCAGGAGGCAAACCTGGCATTAAATGTCGCTCCCACAGCTCTCCAGGATCATACCGCACACTGACTGCGTTTATTATCAGATGACGGATTCCCTTCAATGTAGTTTTATACTTTATGTAGGTCCAGGTCGTGGGGGGGGGTGGGGGGGGGGGTTCTACCAGAGATCAGAGAATCTTGACTGCAGCCTCATCACAGCTCAAGTGTGTCCAAGAGTCTTTCCAGTGTGGCGACGTATGTGAGAAATTATGAATAATGTCCAGCACATTGTTGAGTATTAATTAGCTCTAGTGTTTTGGCTCGATACGTTCCTCGCATGTCTGCCCTGATTTCAGATGGACAAAAAAGTCTACAGGCTTGGTGCTGAGGAGGATACAGGCTTAATCATGGACCTTTCATCTAAATAACTACAGAGAAAAAACTAGGACTGTGTGTACCGGACATATAGAGGAGCCCACATCTATAATCAAGCATAGGCATGGACAGAGCTCTGCTTGTGTACAGGTATGGCTGGCCTCACAGTAGCAGGTCATACTATGTCACCATAAGTTTCCATGCTGAAGTGATGGGCCGGCTGTGTATCCTCCTAGTTCGCTTTTATTTGACAAATAGCCATTGTGATGTCTGCCGGATTATTGAACGATTACTGTTGATCTGACGGTAACCAAGCCGGAATACTACACTGCTGCGGGTAACCGCCACATTTAGAGGGCCGTCAGGTGCCAAGGGGGCATTCTTAAACCAAAAAAGCTTATTGGCTTGTAAACTCTCCAATTTGATGTAATGTTCACGGGGGAAGCTGGAGGATTCAAATCGCCAGTCCTGAGTGGCCGGTGATATTGAGGAGCAATGCCTCGATAGCTTAGTCAGGGGCGGAAACTGTAGAGTGCTGGACCCCATAGCAAATTTCGGCATGGGCCCACATCCCCGTAAAAGAGACATATTTTGCACATACATGTTTAGACAATTACACACATTATAGATTATATACACCACCATTAAAGTGCTCACTCATACACTCACTTTCTACACTAGGACCACATACATGTAACACAGTAAGCACAATGTATGTACTCATATATACATTATACAAATACATGGAGTCAAGAAAAACACTTACAGTATCCAAACCCGTGACACCCTACATGCCAGATATACCACATTATACACACATCCAGCAAAAACCAAACATACAGCACATATATATATATAATAAAGATGATTAAATAGATATAACATAATTCTGCTTGCTGGGTGTGCAGTGTGGTGGCTTGTGGGTGAGCAGGCAGACTGCTGTCAGGCAGGTGTTCGGATGGACAGAGGGGGTCGGGTGCTGGGGGCAGAGGGGGACGGGTGCTGTGCGGGCCGACGTGTGTACGAGGGCTGTTCGGGAGACGTGTGTAGAGTGCTGTCGGGCGCATGAGTGTAGGGTTCTGTGCGGAAGAGGAGGGTACGATTGCTGTGCGGGCAGACGGGTGTACGGGGCTGTGCGGGCAGACGTGTGTACGAGTGCTGTGCGGGCAGATGAGTGTAGGGTTTGTGCGGGAAGATGAGTGTAAGAATGCTGTCGGGAGAGGGTGGACGTGGTGCTGTGCGGGCAGATGTGTGTACGAATGCTGTGCGGGCGCAGCGGAGTGGAGGGTTGTGTGCGGCAGACGAGTGTATGGTGCTGTGGGGCAGACGGGGGGTATGGGTGCTGTGCGGGCAGACGGTGTATGGGTTGTGCGGCAGACCGGTGTAGGGTGAGTGCGGGCAGACGTGTGTACGAGTGCTGTGCGGGCAGATGGAGTTACGGGTTCTGTGCGGGGCAGATGAGTGTACGAATGGCTGTGCGGGCAGACGGGGTCGGGTGATGTGCGGGCAGATGTGTGTTACGATGCGTGCGGGCAGACGGTGTATGGGTGCTGTGCGGGCGACGAGTTTATGGTGCTGGCGGGCAGCCGGGTGTATGGGTGCTGTGCGGCAGACGCGTGTAGGGGTTTCGGCGGGCAGACGAGTTGTATCGGGTTTGGGTGGGCAGGGACAGTGTACGGGGGTGTGCGGGCAGACGAGGTGTCGGGTGCTGTGCGGGATGAGTGTACGGGTTCTGTGCGGGAAGAATTGAGTGTACGGATGTGTGCGGGCAGAGGGGTGTACGGGTGCTGTGCGGGCAGACGAGTGTACGGGTGGGTGCAGGCGAGGTGGTACGGGTTGCTGTGCGGGCAGACGGGTGCCGGGTCTGTGCGGGAAGACGGGTGTAGGGTGCTGTGCGAGCAGAGGGTGTATGGGTGCTGTGCGGGCCAGACGCGGTTGTACGGGTGGCGGTGCGGGCAGACGGGTGTACGGGTGCTGTGCGGGCAGACGGGTGTACGGGTGCTGTGCTGGCTGCGGCTGGCTGGAGTTCACGTGGCTGTTTTGTGGTCGAGGAGGGGGCCCATTTACTAAGCCGTCGGGAGGGGGACGGAGGGGGGGGGGGGGCGGGGGGCGGGGGGGGGGGGGGGGGGGGGGGGGGGGGGGGGGGGGGGGGGGGGGGGGGGGGGGGCGGGGGGGGGGCGGGGGGGGGGGTGGGGGGGGGGGGGGGGGGGGCGGGGGGCGGGGGGGGGGGGGGGGGGGGGGGGGGGGGGGGCGGGGGGGGGGGGGGGGGGGGGGGGGGGGGGGGGGGGGGGGGGGGGGGGGGGGTGAGGGGGGGGGGGGGGGGGGGGGGGCGGGGGGGGGGGGGGGGGGGGGGGGGGGGGGTGGGGGGGGGGGGGGGGGGGGGGGGGGGGGGGGGAGGGGGGGGGGGGGGGGGGGGGGGGGGGGGGGGGGGGGGGGGGGGGGGGGGTGCGGGGGGGGGGGGGGGGGGGGGGGGGGGGGGGGGGGGGGGGGGGGGGGGGGGTGGGGGGGGGGGGGGGGGGGGCGTGGGGGGGGGGGGGGGGGGGGGGGGGGGGGGTGGGGGGGGAGGGGGGGGGGGGGGGGGTGGGGGGGGGGGGGGGGGGGGGTGGGGGGGGGGGGGGGGGGTGGGGGGGGGGGGGGGGGGGGGGGGGGGGGGGGGTGGGGGCGGGGGGGGGGGGGGGGGGGGGGGGGGGGGGGGGGGGGGGGGGGTGGGGGGGGGGGGGGGGGGGGGTGGGGGGGGGGGGGGGGGGGGGGGGGGGGGGGGGTGTTTTTTTTTTTTGGGGGGGGGGGGGGGGGCGGGGGGGGGGGGGGGGGGGGGGGGGGGTGGGGGGGGGGGGGGGGGGGGGGGGGGGGGGGGGGGGGGGGGGGGGGGGGGGGGGGGGGGGGGGGGGGGGGGGGGGGGGGGGGGGGGGGGGGGGGGGGGGGGGGGGGGGGGGGGGGGGGGGCTTCTAGACGTGGGGGGGGGGGGGAGGGCGGGGGGCCATCAACACCACTCGCAGGCTTTTGCCTGTGCCATCTGGAGGGGAATGCAATCAACTGCTGTCAAGCAGAGGGTTAGGGGTGGAGGGTCAACTGTCCTTGCGGGCGGATGGGAGATGCTGGGTGGGTCAGGCGCGTAGGACTAAGAGCGCAGTAGGGACACAGAGGAGGGTCCTGGGGCACTGCATCAGTGAATTATGACTTGGCAATGTGTCCCCGTGCCCCGCAGCAGCTGGGGTGGCTTAGTGGTTAGCATTACAGCCTTGCAGCGCTGGAGACCTGGGTTCCCAGGGTCAACATCTGTAAAGAGTTTGGCAATCTCTGTGCAGCACTGCGTGATCTGTGTGCGCTATATCAATAAGGGAATTATTATTACTTTGATGGTTACTCCAATGAGCTTAGTCACATTGTTACTGGAGATAACCGACCGGGACCAGGGAAACATTGCCAACGAGGTGGAAGGAAATGTGTAAGATATGATGCGGCTTATTATAAGTAGAGTATTTTTCCACCTTTAGATTTTGTGTAATTTGTTGGGATTTCATTGTTTGAAGATCACTGAGTGGAGTTGATTGCACGAATATTGGTTCATTTACTAGGGTAAATTGCCCCGGGATTTTGGCGCATCAGCGCCGGCTTGCAAGCGACAGAATCGGGGGCGTGGCGTCGGCACCCGGAAGGGTTAGGACCACGCGCAGGATTTAACATAGAATTGTGTCGACTTACATGCACCAGGAGACAGGTGACTCCGGGGATCTCGGCGCGGAATCGACACATGCAGGAAATTGGTGATTGACCTAGAGAATCGCGCAGACCCAAATCCTTGTCGCAAACACTGCGGGATGCGACAGGTAAGTAAAGTGTCCCATTGTCTCCCTAGCCATGTAAAGTTAGTGAACCTGAGCTAGAGGTTGGATCCTAATGGAGGTATACGTTTTGATAAAGGGCTGCCGACTAATTAGAAGTGAAGAGCTAAAATCTCATCTCCGTTATCCGTTCTGCTGTGCCCCTTCTTTGGCATTTGTTAGATATAGGAAAGTAATTCCTTGCCAAAATAGCGAGAGCATTGCCCTGGGGAACATGACATGTAGACGACTGCTCAGATCTCTGCAGCGGACACGTCGCTGCTGCCGGCATCGGTCCCTCTTACCCGTACCTCCCAGCTACGGCCTGGCATGTGTCAGCAAGCGTAAGCCCTCGTTCACCTTACAGGTGACATAGAGGCCAGAGGGCCAAACACACGGGTGACAAGACCTACAGCTCCTTCCTTTTTCCTACTGTATTGAATATGTATCTAATTCTGTCCTGTTTGCTCCAATATAGAATTAGACATAGATTGCAAAGGCTTTTATACTGTTTTGGAGTTTAGTAAGTTTAGTAATTGGCATAAGTGGACATCTTTCTATCGCATGCATCCCTGTGCCCCGAATGGGCAGCGGAGGAGTAGAAAGTGCTGCATTGTGCAAACGTTTTCGGTAGATTTAAAAATGCTGCAAAGTAGGAATGCACTATTTTAATTATACAACGTGCTGCCCGGGGACTCATGGTTCAGTTTGCAGACTCACTCATGTGCCTCTGTGTGCCCTCCGGGCCAGTGCAGCCTACTCACCTCTCTGCGCTCCAGCAGGGCTCCCGTGACTTGGCGCATGCGTCCCTGCACCTAGGGCGTGCACGCACCTGCTCTGCAAAATTTAAAGGGCCAGTGCGCCGCTGATTGGTGCTGGCCAGCCGTTCACCTATTATTTAGCCGGCTCTCTCACAGACCTGCCGATCTTTGTGCCCTTTATGGCATTGAGAAAGCATTCCTGACTGTCTGTACTATCCGCTGTGACTCTGTACCGTTCCTGACTTCAATTCTCTGACATCTGTCCTGACCTTCCGTACGTCCCCCACTCCAATCCTTTGCAGCTGTCTGACCACCTGTCTGATATGACTCTGATTTTGCTGCTGGACTCTACCTCGCCTCGGCCAACACCGCGAGAAGTGCGCCGGGAGTACCTGGCGGTATCCTGCCGCGAGTTCCAACCGCTTTGTGCAGGCTCTGGTGAAAATGGTAGCCATTAGACTCCGCCAGTGTGGCTTACTCATCACTCGTGTGGCCAGAGGACCACTACCCTGATCCGACAAGTGCAAAGTGAATGAACAAAAGAGAAGTTTAATCATTTCAATATTTTTCAGCACCCTTTAACCAAAGAACAAAAATGATTCTAGGTAACACTTGAACACTTTAGAAGGAGCTTGTGGGGAGGTTGTTTGATGAGGTGAATAAGGCGGTGAGCTGGGGGGTAGTGTACCATCGGGTCGGTCCAGGGTCAGTAGGCCCCTCGGGGACAGAGCCTCTGAGGGCCCCTTTGCAGTGACATGACAGCGATTAAAAATTTTGAAACTAACAGTCTTGTTCCCTAAAATATTCTTTAGTCATATCCCAAACAGCCCCTATGGTTATTTATACACAGCCCCTTCATGGGCATACAGCGATACCAGTGTATCGCTGTATAGGAGAGGACACAGGGCCCATTACAAAAAAAGGAGGCCAAGCCTTAACGTACGTCTTGAGGGGTTAATAAATGCGGCCAAGTCTATTGTTTTCATGCAGAGTTGAGTTTGCCCTGTGCCAAGTTAGACTTTTGGTCCTTTTTCCAGTTTATAGAACTGCTGATCTGCTCCCACATGTGATAGGAGTAATAGGATTAGTCGATCATCTGCTGCACTTGCCCACGCTGCACGCAGTTCTTCAACATTTTAGACAGAACTCCTGGAACATCTGTTGCATTGCAATCTTTGTTCTTCAGAACACCTTGGTGACACAATGGGTGTCATAGTTTATCCTTATCCTCGCGTCCTAGCATGCGCCTCTTGCTACCGATCTGTGGTAGCACTAGGCCATAGTAAGCATCAGACGCCTGTGAGTGATCGGTAGTACTGGGTATCATGCATCTGCTTGGCGTTGCCCCTCGGCTCGGAGCGACCTACCACGGAGAGAGGGAAAAGTTTCTATACAGTAGAGTGAGATTGCTCCGTATCTGCATCTTCTGAGGGCGCGAGAGACTAAACGGTGTCGGTAGCATTGTAGTGGTGGTGTAATAATAGCCTGATCCTGTCCGCCACGGCTTGCCGCCAGGTTCAAACCGATCATTGGATCGCTTTACGGACAAGTCCGGACAAGTTGCATCGATGCAGTGCTCCACTAGTTTGCGTACTTACATTGTGTTTTTGTAGTCACCTAGGCAAGCACGAAGGACAGGTCAAGCTTAAGCAGGTTGGAGAGGGACAAGAGAGGCACGAAAAGAGGAAGGTGTTGTGGAAAAGAAGGGAAGCGACAAGAAGGGAAGGATGAACTCCGGGGAACCGAGGAGGCAGGGAAGCGCCACTGCAGGGTATGGGTTTGCATCGACTTAGTGACTCACTGACCGCACATTAGTACCGGACACTGCACTTACCATGCACCAGGGAAGAAGAGAAGGGTGAACTCTCCGGGGACCTGAGCGGGGAAAGGGACACATGCAGGAGGGCATGTGGACAGGCTTCTATTGTATTTCCCCCTCCATATAATTATACAAGAACGCGGGAACAATGCAGCACTTACATTTTTGCACTGTAGAGAAATTAGTAAGTAAGAAGACCGATAGGAAATATGCGGGGTCACCTTATTTGTGAAGTGTGTCCACACGCAGGGATATCGTAAACAGGATTCAACACTTACGTCCCTATTATCACTATGCCCTGTCCCTCTCCTTCTCCCCTCTTCCCCCTTTTCTTCCCCCTTCCCTTTCTCCCTTCGATACCTGCATGTGTCTCGCTTCCCCGCTCAGGTCCCCGGAGTTCACCCTTCTTCTCTGGTGGATGTAAGTGCATTGTCCGTGTAAATGTGCTGTGCAGGGAGTCAACTAAGATCGTGACCCGACATCTGCAAGTGTCGTTCCCCGCTCAGGTCCCGGGAGTTCACCTTCTTCTTCCTGGTGCATGTAAGTGCATTGTGTGTATAATGGCTGTGCGGGGAGTCACTAAGATCTGCGCCGATATCCTGCATGTGTCGCGTTCACCGCTCAGGTCCCCGGAGTTCACCTTCTTTTCCTGGTGCATGTAAGTGCAATTGTCGTGTATAATGCGCGTGTGCGGGGAGTCACTAAGATCCTGCGCCCGATATCCTGCATGTGTCGCTTCCCCGCTAGGTCCCCGGAGTTCACTTCTTCTTCCTGGTGCTGTAAGTGCCATTGTCTGTGTATAATGTGCTGTGCGGGGGAGTCACTAAGCTCCTGCGCCATCCCGATATCTGCATGGTGTCGCTCCCCGATCGGTCCCCGGAGTTTCCTTCTATCTGGTGCATGTAAGGTGCTGTCTGTGTAGAAGCGCGTGCGAGGGGTCACTAAGATCGTGCGGTCCGATATCCTGCATGTGTCGCTTTCCCCGCTCAGGTCCCGGGGTTCACCTTCTTCTTCTGGGGCATGTAAGTGCATGTCCGTTGATATAATGCGTGTGCAGGGAGTACCTAAGATAGTGCACCTGAATCTGCATGTGTCGCTGCCCGCTAAGGTCCAGGAGTTCACCTTCTTCTTCCTGGTGCATGTAAGTGCATTGTCCGTTGTATAATGCGTTGTGCCAGGGAGACCTAAGATCGTGCACATGATATCCTGGCAGTGCGTGCCCCGCTCAGGTCCCAGGAGTTCCCTTTCTTCCTGGTGCATGTAAGTGCATTGTCCGTGTATGATGCGCTGTGCGGGGAGTCACTGAGATCATGCGCCCGAATCCTGTCATGTGTCGCTTCCCCAGCTCAGGTCCCCGGAGTTCACTTTTCTTCTGGTGCATGTAAGTGCATTGTCCGTGTATTAATGTGCTGTGCGGGAGTCACTAAGATCCTGCCCGCACGATATCCTGCATGTGTGCTTCCCCTCAGGTCCCGGAGTTTCCTTCTTCTTCTGGTGCATGTAAGTGCATTGTCTGTGTATAATGCGCTGTGCGGGGAGTCACATAAGATCTGGCCGATATATCTGCATGTGTCGCTTCCCCGCTCAGGTCCCGGGTTCACCTTCTTCTTCCTTGGTGCATGTAAGTGCATTGTCCGTGTATAATGCGTTGTGCAGGGAGACCCTAAAGATGTGCACCTGATATCCTGCAGTGTCGCTTCCCGCTCAGGTCCCAGGAGTTCACCTTTTCTTCCTGGTGCTGCTGTAAGTGATTGTCCGTGTATGATGCGCTGTGCGGGGAGTCACTGAGATCATGCGCCCGATATCCTGCATGTATGCTGTCGCTCCCCGCTCAGGTCCCTGGAGTTCACTTCTCTGTGCTGTAAGTGCAGTATCGTTGGATTATGCGCTGTGCAGGGAGTCACTTAGATCCTAAACAACTGGATAACTAACTTAAATAAGGCAAACTAGGCTAAAATCCATGCACGCTTACTTTGGAAGCTCAAAAAAAGCCGCAAATACATCCTTGAGCAAAAAGTTGCAAAAAACACACCAAAACGTTGCAAAAAAAGCCGGAGCTGAAGCAGCTACACGGCGCGATCTCTACACTCCCCAGTAGACTCTTGTGTTCACCTACCTGACATCTTCAGCGCGCAGCTCCAGGTAGCTGTGTGCACTCGTCTGAGAAGCTGGGTTATGCGCATGCCCAGAAGCTCCGGTTCATTGCCAAGACCGCGCAGCCGCATGCGCAGAACCCAGCTTGTCAGATGAATGCGCGCAGCTCTTGTTGCTGCGTGCTGAAGATGAATTGTTAGGTAGGAATGGACAAGGGCCCATAGGGTGTGGAGTTAGCCGCGCCAAGTTACCTCAGCTCCGGCTACTCCACGCTACAGTAGCCTCTTTAGAAAATTTAAATATTGTGCAAATTAAAATTTACCAAAACTTATGGGCCACACAAAAAAATTAGCCCAAAAGGGCCTTGTACATTAGAAGGAAACCTTCATAGGAGAGCGGTGGTGGTGGTTTCCTAAAAACTGGCCAACATTCTTAATTCAATTCTTGGAATGCTGATTGATCATATATTTTAGGGGTTGTGAAAAGTTATTCAGTGGGAAGGAAGTGGCGAGGGCCGGGTAGCCCGCGGTAAGAACTGCAGTCTCTTTAGGTATTGATGTAAATCCGATTGAGGAGGCAGAGTGAGGCGGCCGGTGGATGAATGATTTGTAGTTAATGTGCTTCCGTGAAAGAAGGGCCATTACCTTCATTATTCCTCCTTATTCTAGTTTACTGTTTATTTCAGCAAACCTAATTTGTAGCCAGCATGGCTGCGCAGCAGCATCACGCCCCGAGGGCCGCAGGGGCCTGAGATGTTCATTAGATTTTGTGGCTAATGCAAACACTTCGAAAAACCTCCGAGTGTTACACGAGATATTTACTTTATAAACTGATTTTTCAATAATCAGAAACGTGAGAGATATATACAGATAGTTTCTGTATATCCAAATGTTTACAAGAATTAATTATGGAGCAGAAAACCCGTGTCTGCACCATGAAACTCGTTTCTATTATCCTTCCCCCCGAACCCTCACAGAGGACATAGAAAACCTACAGAGATTCTGGTCTGCTGCTACTACACCATCATTGGGTGCTCGGCCATTACACATAATAAAGGGAACCTGTCACCAGGAGCCATTTTTCGCATTCCCCCCGCCCACAGAGACATAGTACATACACTGCCAAGTGTTTTGATAAAAAAAATAGGTTTTACAGGAAAAAATATATAAATATAACCTTCCAATACCATGGCTGTGTGACTAGGCACTCGTCCCCCTGGGAGGGGCTATAGAGGAGAGCCCTCCCCCCGCTTGGGACTCCGACCTCCATGTGTCCTTTTCAAATAAAGTGAATAACTCCCATCACTTCGGGATTGGCTTAGTAGTAGGGAGCAGGGGGCGTCGCTAAGCCAAGTGATGGGGTCTTCATACATCTGAAAAAGGACACATGGAGGAGCGGTTTCCAAGGATGAGGGAGGGAGGGGACTGCTCCTCTATAGGCTCTCCAGATGACGGTGCTTAGTCACACAGCACGCCAGCCTATTTTTTTTTTTTTGTACTATGCTCTATGGGGGACTGGGGGAGCGCTTAAAATTGGCTCTCCTACTGACAGGTTCCCTTTAGCATCAGTTAGAAAATCTTTACTGCACGTTACCATGGGAAGTTAAATCCATTTCATATAAAGTCTTGAGAGGCCACTAATAGTCATTTTAGAATAATTGGAGAGGTTTCTAGTAAAATACCACTTTTGATGAAAATTTGCGCCATGTATCCTTTTTGGTACTGTCTCTATTATCAGGTCCTATCTTTTCACTGGGTATGGAGCGGGTTATCGGTGCCGCATTGTTGTCTGCACCGTACTGTCATAGGGCACCTTGAGGCTATTGAATGTACAGGGAGTTATCGGCCGTATAAACGCCCCCATTGTTGGTGTGAATGTAGCCTTATGTTGCACTGCTGCTTATACCACATCGCACACGTGAAGCCTTATGGTTGTTATGACAAAGAAGAGAACAATTTGTAGATTGATATCAAGGTCACAAAAACAAGGTCAAAACCCTGCGTCTCTCTTACAGAGAAGAGAGAAACACCAAGATCCCCCACTCTTCTATTGGCTCTCTGTCACCAGTATCGTGTTTAAGTGGTCGCCCCCCCATCGCTCGATCCCCTCTGAGGATTTACAAGTCTTGTAAATGATTTTTCATTCTAATTGGTAATTCGGTATCGGGAAGACTGAAAATCATGGGAACTACAAGGCATCGAGTCCTGAGCGCCGCGTTATTATCACATTTTTCTCTTTAAGAATAGACTTTTAAAAATAAGTTGTCACTAAGCATAAAACTGGCCCAAAAATCTAAGGTAAATTTGTTGCATGTTTTGGGACCAGTTCTATGCTTTTATATACTGTTATATATATATATATAACCAATTATACTTCCTCAAAAGGAGAAAGAGAAGGTCCAACAAATTAACCCAATGCGAAACGGGAAAAATAATATGTTGATAAAAATTGATACTTTATTCAAAATACAAAAAGTAAACATTTAACAAACACTGGTAAAAAAGTAATAATTCAACCCCAAGGGGGACACAAGATGAAATTTACACGCCAGACAGCAAGATCGTCATATATATATATATATGAATTGATATAGGAAGCATCAGTGGCTTTGACTGCGTATCAAATGGGAAGGCATAGAGTGGTTAGCACTTTAAATCAAACCTAGTGGTGTTTCAAAGAAGTATCAAAGTATATAATGCATAAATGTCATATACCTTACCCATGTTAAACGATACTTGCTGTCCGGAGTGTCCGCGCCCCGACGCGCGTTTCGGCTGGCTTGCAGCCTTCGTCTGGGTGTTATATATATATATATATATATATATATATATATATAGGGCACCTAAGGGGCACTCTCACCAAATGGAGTATCTACAGCGTGTTCCACAGACCGAATAAACTGCAAAAAATAAGTTTGAAACTACTTATTAAAAAAGTAATAAACATATAAAAAGCATGATCACAGTCCTAATAATTTGTATCAGGTACTTGTATTAAGTAACCGGGGAAGTGTATTGTATACCTGAAACGCGTTAGAAGGACTGCAAATACGCTTTTTACAGCCCCCTTTAAAATATTCATAAGCCCTGGTAAAATGAAAGCTGAGCTGTGATTGGTTGCACATTCTTACTTTTAGGCAGCTTGATAATTCCATCCCCCCCCCCCCTTGGATCCAATAGAGGCTCTAAGGTCTGGATACTCTGTAAGGTAAAAAAAAGTGACAATATTAAGTTACAATGGTGGAACATCTCTGCAATCATCAGTTGTTTGGGTTGGGTTCACAACCCATTTTTTTTGTATACATTCAATGTACACGTCGGGAAAGCTCATTTAGTTATCCTTTGTTTCCTGTTGCGATGATCAAGGCTAATGTATTTGATTGTAATTGTTTGTTTGATCATATGTAGACAATTGTGCGTGAACAACTTTAGTTGAGGTTCTCGTTCTTGAATGTCGTATTCCAGGTGACTGGTATCAGTGATGGACAACATTTGGAGCTCTATGGGGCATATTTATCAAGGCCTCTGGGCCACGTCAGTGGCACATGTGATTATTTAGCCCACTCTGCCACCTTTACACCAGTGGGGCATGAGGGGGGAGGGTGCGAACGTGTGGAGGGCGCGGGCAGCCGGTAGTGGGCTGGTACGTGGCGTTACTCTCCCCATGCCTGGGTACTCCCTGCAGCCGGCGACTTTTCACATGTGGAAGGGCAGAAATAAACGCTGGAAAAGACCCCACGAGCGCCGGCGGATGATACATATCCCCCTAGGATATTTATATAGATCCAAACTGGACTCTAGTGTTATGTCTAAAAAAATCCCTATTTTTGTGATATTTGTCGCTCTAATTCCCCAGTATTGCTGAGCGGTAACTATGGTGGGTGCACCGGCAGCAGGGCGAGGTTTTGGTTGCTGCTTTAATATAATAACCAGGGTGTAAAGAGCACAGACCTGAGATGACTCTCCTATCCCCCCCCCCCATGTAGTCACTGGACCTTGGTCCAGCCGTCTGACCCTGACAGGGCAGCTGTGGGACACAATTCTAGTGCTCCCCGCTGTCCTGGTGCAAGTCTGCTACTAATTTAGTGCGGTTGGGAGCTCTGGACTTCACTGCCTGACTGACTGCCCTCACTAATGGAGGTCGGATGGCTCCTTTCATGCCCAGCCTCGGGATGCTGTCAGCAGAAGCGTCTTGGGGTGTCACCTCGGACACGTGTGTTGTAGGATGCCCGTTACTTGGTTAGATGTATGATCTGTATGCAATATGTAACATTAGTCCTCGCCTCAGTTCTTCATTGACCTTGCCATCATGTAGTATAGATGTAACGTCTACTAATATGACAATTGCTGTAAATTAGGAGATATCTGACCATCCTTTCTGCCGCTTCAAAACTCTGGTAGAACAATGAAGATGAATCTCCAGTTTTTATAGTGCAAAAAGCAAAAGCCAATCTATCGGCATTCCCCTATAGCAGCAAAGTGTAATCCATGTAGCCAACCTACAGCCCCTCATTCCAAAAATCTATGATGAGAGACAGGATTATAGTGGGGGTCATTTATCTTATCTTTGTATGTTTTAGCTGGTTTTGTCGTTTTTCCGTCTGCTTCTTTGGTAATTTATCATTCTCACTTTTTCCTTCTGTTAAATGGGGGATCTTTTAAAGATATTTTTTTTGAGACATTTGTTACAAGTATCGCAAAAATGTCCCACAAATGTCTCAAGTCACTTCTTTAAGTTTTAGGCCCCTTTCACACTTGCGTTTTTCACGTGCGTTTTCTGCGCGTGCTTTTTACGCGCAGAACTTGCATTGCACTCTGACCCATTGTAACCAATGGGTCTTTTCAGACTTGCATTTTTTTTTCACGCACACACGTTTAAATCTCGACATGCACTACTTTTGCAAGTCACGTGCGAGAACCATACAAGTCTATGGAGACGCATCAAAAACGCATCGCACTCTGAGACACACGCAAGTGCAATGCAAGTGCCAAGCGTTTTTCACGCATCAATTGCCATAGAAAAGGTCGAGCTCAGTCCTGAGTCCTTATCACGTGCGTTATCTGCGCGTGAAAAACGCATTGAAATTGCATTGAAAACATGCGTGAAAAACTGAGACACTGAAGAAACTCTGACTGAAAACTGATTGATCTCTGATGCAAAATGTCAGTCACTGACCAAACCCTGATCGCCCCCTGATCAGACTCTGACGTGATCTGCAACGCAAGTGTAGAAGGGGCTTTAGTTGAGTTTCTTCTCCTTACTTTAAGTTAAGTTTTCCTTAAAGAGGAGCTGTCACCTAGAAGATGTTACTAAAATAAGCAGCTCCTGGTGTCAGAACAAACGCAGCGGTGTTACATTGTAAGCGTTATCAAAAACTTCCTAAAACGCTATCTAACACCGCTGCGCTGTACAGGGCAAACGCTGGAACACTCTCAAAGTGGTCCGGCGGATTAGGGTGGTTTTAGGGGCGGTGACTGCAGCATAACGCGCGGCAGTCATCGTTGCCCTATCGAGCTTTGAGAGCGGTCTGGCGTTTGCCCTCTACAGCCGAGCGGTGTTAGTTAGCGTTATTGGAGAGTTCCGATAGCACTAGCACTGTAACACTGGAATGTTTGTTTTTGCGCTAGGAGCTGCTTACTTGAGTAACTAGTGCACTTTTTCAGGGTGACAGCTCCTCTTTAAGTATGGTTTAGTCTGGAGTTTTTTGCTTCAAAAAATGTTGCAAATTTGAGACCATTTTAAATGATAAATGTTATTTGCGACATTTAGCACATCTGGAGTAGAAGGTAAATGTGTCTGACTGATGAAAAACAAATGTCTGGTGGACATTTCAAAATGTCTCCAAATAGGTGCAAAAATTGCAATGCGCCAAAAAAGAAAGAAAGAACAGGAAGAAAAATCATGATAAATGACCCCCATTGTGTTACTGAACAGTTTTCACTTGGGACATACCCTGAGGGTGTTGTGTAAGTAGGGTCAGTAGAGTGAAGTAACAGAGGTCTGGACAGAACTCCAGCAGGTTCAGAGACACAGATATATGGATAAACTATAGTGGACACCTTTACAGGACGTAGGAGACTAAGTACCTTATTGCTCAGGCACCTAATCATGGTAAGAGGTGTAATAACCCTGCGTATGGCTGGCAGTAATGAAACTCCAGCACCGTCTACAGGAAAACTATGGATTTATTATCAAACTTCTAGTTCTGCACTTTGGACATTGCTTTTTAGGAAAAATGAATGTCAGGCACATGCCTCAAAGTCACAGTTGCCCCTTGGACAGTGGGGAAGAATTGTCTGCTTGCTGCATGGATTGTCTATTGTTGTGTTATCTATTATCTATTGTTATGTTATCATGGCATAGCTGAGAGACACAATCTCCCAAGTAATGAATACTATGGGGCTTATTTACTATGGGTCCGCAGCCGCATCTCCGTCGGACTCCACAACTTTTTAGTGTTTTGTGCACTGGGACAGGTATTTAACAGGGGGTTGTGTTGCACGCCATCAGATTTTGGCGCGGCTGCGCTGCTTTCATGCAACAGAAATCAGGTGGGCTGTCGGAAGTTGAGGTTGTTCCCATTTGGGAATCGTCCACATATTGCACTAAAATAACGGAGATCCATTTTGAATAATTTTTCATCCAAAATTGCATTATATAATTGCATTGAATAACAATGACGGTATTTAATATTCCATGCCGTGTACTGGAAAGCAGTGAATATGCATTGTGCAACACCCCCGCCAATGCATAGGCAGGCTGGTAGTTGTGATTAGCACCAACTCCAGGTCAGGAGCTTTTATGGGGAGTCATGAACCCTCAGGCCTACTGCCTGGCACACAGAGAAAGCCTGGAGACTTAAGCCCAGAACTGCAGCCTCCACCACTTGGACTAAGTTCCATCTTAACCATCCCAGCCTGTATCTATTATCAGGCTGTGTGCTCTATTCCAGCTAACCAACTCTCCATGACCACTCCAGCATCAACGAATTTACTGTTGACTGTTTCTGGTCGTTGCCTGCTGTTCAATAATAAACTGTAAATTTATTTGCACAATGTTGCCTCTGTTTGATCCCTGGATTTGGCTGTTACCAGCACAGGCTTCCCCATCCATAACCCTGGGACTCATCCTGCAGACACTCCAGGGTTGCCCCATGGAGAACCAGTACATCAGCCTCTCCCTCCATATTTCTTGCTGGAGAGCTGCCAGGCTGAAGGACAGCCCTCCGGTCCCCATACCAAGCACCGTGACATTAGCGCGCCCTAGGCCACAACCGCCAGCCAGTCCGATATTCTGGGCTCCAGCTGTCTCCAGGCCCCAAGAGAAGGCCCCGGTGGCGAATGTTGCACTTGGATTTTACAACTTTCACCATGTCTACTCTATTCTTTGGGTTGGTATGATCACGGGGATACCAAATATATACAGATTTTTAAAAATATCTTCATGTTGCCATCTTCTGGCATTAAAGGAGTTTTCCCATGAAAGAAAATTCTCACATCTCAATCCCCTAGTGATGTTAACACAATAAAGATCATTTTAACCCCTTACTTTACAATGTTACTCAGGGTTATTGCTGTTTTAGCTCCTATCTCTCCCTCTGCTGCTTAGTGTAAGATTCCAGGGTGGCCGGGTCCTCTCTAAGCAAACACTTTATGACCCATCTAGTTCTGTGGGGTGACAATGTGGTTACATTATCAGGGTACAAATGTACAATCTCATCTGGCTTCTGTACTAACACACTGACACAAAGAGAGAGAGATGAGACAGATCAGAGATGCATGAGATTACACAGAGGCTGGTAATAACAGTGAATTAGAGAATGTGATATTTTGTTATCCTGAGTACAAATAAGAAACTTCTCTTTGTGGGAGGAATACCCCTTTTAATAACTTTTAATACTTCAATGTACGGAGCTGTGTGTGGAGTCATTTTTTTGTAAGATGAGATGACGTTTTCATTGCTACCATTTTGATGACTGTCCGGCCTTTTGATGAATTTTTATTAATTTTTTTATATACGTTGCAAATGGGCAAAAAATTAGCATTTTGGACATTTGGTCACTATTTTCCGGGTTAAACTGTTACTATATTTTATCAGATCTGACATTTTGGGACGCGGCGATACCGAACATGTTCATGATGTTTACTGTTTATTTTTATATCAGTTCTAGGGATTTGAATTTTTAAGGGTTTTTTTTAGACCCCCCACCCCTGGAGTACTTTAACCCTTGGTTGTCTGATTGATCCTACCTTGTACTGCCATACTACAGTATGGTAGTATACAGGGATTTCACTGATCATTTATTACAATGTGGCACTGGCACATTGTAACAAATCATCAGAAACTATACAGCATCGGGTCTTACATGATCACATCTTGGCTTAAATCATCGCTCCCTGTGACATCATCAAGGAGCGCTGATCTAAGCCAAGATGGCGGCGGCGCCTGCAACAGGTGTTGCCAATGGATGTTTGCTGCAATATGCAGCAAACACCCACCATTTGGGGAGAGGGCTCAGCCACAACCGATATGTCACATGTCAATAAGGGGTTAAAATAATTAACCCGTTACTGAAAAGCTAAAAGATTCTTTGTACTGTGTTTAAATAGATGGAAGATGATAGTCCTCGGTTGTTGGTACCTAAAAAGGATAATGACTACTTTGGTCTCTTCATCGGGCATAGTAGGCAAACATGGGGTAGACCTACGAAGTCTTGAAATTGTCATCATTCTTTTTAGTTAGCCAATAAAAGGTATCAACAACTGAGAAATATCAACTTTTAACCGATTACTGGCAATCCGGTGGAATTCTCTCACAATGAAAACCTTCCAAGGCTCTCTAGCCGCAGGAGCCGTCTGATGTGTCAGCGCAAAGCTGTGATATATGGAGCCCATGGAGGGATTTCACCTTTAAGAGACGGATGTCTCGAAGATCTCACCTTCAATGATGTCTCGGTGCCAGTGATAATTGTCCTATTAACAACACCGGCTCCACGACCCATCATAGTGACAGGAAAACAATCCAATCACACGTATAGCGGAGGCGCATCTGCCCCATCCGGGATAAAATTACCTTTGATTTTGTGTCATGAGGATGTTCATTAGTGACACGCTGGGGCGCAGCACATCATCTCACCCTACGATATATAACAGATAAACAGGACTCATTCCAGCTGAAATGCCACGTTATATCACCACTTTTATGTGTTCATTACAAATAATTGAATTATAATATGTTCTAATTGTGTCTGAGTAATGAGAGGCGGCATCAGCTTGGAAACCAGTTGGACCTCTGATACAATAAATTGGAACCTCGGCTAATTTTGCTTCAAGTTTAAAATACAAGGTATAAAATACCGTGTTTTTTTCGCACTATAAGGCGCACCATCAATAAATGCCTGCTAAAGCGTCTAGGTTCATATATAAGACGCACTGAACTATAAGGCGCACCTGGTTATAAGGATGACTGACCAGCAGGTGGCAGACCTGTGCACAGTACAAGGCAGCTGTTGTCTGTAAGTACAGTTCATATATAAGGCGCACTGGACTATAAGGTGCACCTGGTTATAAGGATGACTGACCAGCAGGTGGCAGACCTGAGCACAGTACAAGGCAGCTGTTGTCTGTAAGTAGGGTTCATATATAAGGCGCACTGGACTATAAGGCGCACCTGATTATAAGGATGACTGACCAGCAGGTGGCAGACCTGTGCACAGTTCTAGGCAGCTGTTCATACGGTGCGCACTGGACTATAAGACGCACCTTTGATGTCTGAGAAAATCAAAGGATTTTCTGTGCGCCTTATAGTTCCAAAAAATTCAGTACCCCCAAAATGTAGAAATATTCCAGCACTTCCTCAAAAATGTTCTCTTTGTCTTATGTCTTATTTGATCCCTTGTTACCTCGTTTTATCATTAAAACTTAGATTGTATCTGGACTTTTCTGTGTGTTAGACCACAGGATAGGGGTAACTTGCTTATCGATGAGATCCCCACGGATTATGAGCAGCATTGTGCCCCAAGAGGAAGATGAAGAGGACAGTCGGTTGCACATGCGCCGGCTGCTCCATTCATCTTGATGGCACTGACAAAGCCAAGCCCCCGATACTCTGCAATCACTGTCAGCGCCATAGAGAGGATTAGATCAGCCAGCGCATGCGCGACCCGCAGCTCTCTTCATTGCAAGGGGCAGAGCTTGCAAATTACACCTCCATTTTATTTTAATCCCTGTGAAACACCCAAATGGTTAACATCCTTCTTAAAGTTGATTTTTCACACATTGAGGGGTGTAGTTTTTAAAATGGCATGATTAATGGGGTTCTAAAGTTATTTAGGCCTCTGAAAGTCACGTAGAGCTGAGCAGGTGCCTCTAAATCAGGGTTTTGCCGATTTTCATAAAAATGAGAAAAATTGCACCCACAATTCTGACCCTCCTAACAACCTAGAAAAGAGAGAAGAGGCGTAAAACCCTCCGCCGATATAAAGCAGACTCTGGGAAATGTTAGATATAAAGTTACTTGGGGGCTATGACTATCTGCCGGAAAATTTTGAACTTTGAAAATGAATAATTTTTAGAAATTTTTGCCAAATTACCAATTTTTTCATAACTAAACACCAAAAATATCATAAAATATTTCTATTACTTTGAAGTACAATGTGTGACGAGAAGACAATCTCCAAATCCCCCGGATATGTTAAAGCGTCACAAAGTTATAACCACCTATAATGACACAGGGCAAATTTAAAAAAAAAGGCCTGGTCCGAAGGCCCTAGAATGGCTTAGACCAGAAGGGGTTAAAGGAGCAAAGCAGGTCACCCCCTGCACCCCCGGCTGCTGCTAGATTACACAGGCAGAGGGCGGAGGGAGAGAGCAGGGAAAGGAGGAGACATGTGCTGCTCTTTGTAACAGCCTATGAATCTGCAGCACTGTAATGCACGGGTAATGCCCCAGAGCCCTTCATCATTAGCATAAAAGTAGATTTTAGAAGGAAGGAGGCCATGGGTAACAAATCTAAGCAGATTATCACAGATCTATGAGTAAGTGACCTTGGTTTATCATGTTTCATTTTGATGGTAGATTTCCTTTAAATTCTGATGATAAAATGATGTTGAACCGTTGACACATTAAACACCAAATAAATCCTCCAAGCCAGGGTTTATCCCCTCTGAATATAATTGGCGCCTTTAAGTTTTCATAAGACCATAACCTACAATAATCAGAGAAGCTTAGTTACCGTATACCGAGTATAAAAAAAATGTGTACTCACCTTACACCGCCTCACAGCAGGTCCTCTTCTATACAGTGATGCTCCGGCATTGGCTCCGTGTCCCTGCGATGTCCGTTGCTGGGATCGTGGTGTCGGCCGCTCGCTGACATTCTACTATGTGCGCCAGCCACAGCACACACTATGAGGTCTGCGACGGCTGACGTCACAATCCCTGCGACAGACCGTGCGGAGAGACGGAGCCGATACCTGAGTCTCGATGTATAGAAGAGGACCTGCTGGGGGGGTAGTCGGAAGGTGAGTACACTGCAGGCTGTATACTACAGGGGGCTTGCTGGCTATATACTACAGGGGGCTGGCAGGCTATATACTGGAGGGGACTGGCAGGCTATATACTACAGGAGGCTGGCAGGCTATACACTACAGGGGGCTGGCAGGCTATATACTATAGGGGGCTGGCTGGCTGGCTATATACTACAGGGGGCTGGCAGGCTATATACTGGAGGGGGCTGGCAGGCTATATACTACAGGGGGCTGGCAGGCTATATACTACAGGAGGCTGGCAGGCTATATACTACAGGGGGCTGGCAGGCTATATACTACA
>CM033651.1:68079126-68260819 GCA_019512145.1 Engystomops pustulosus | reverse complement strand
TACAGGGGGCTGGCAGGCTATATACTACAGGAGGCTGGCAGGCTATACACTACAGGAGGCTGGCAGGCTATATACTACAGGGGGTTGGCAGGCTATATACTACAGGAGGCTGGCAGGTTATATGCAGGTGACTGTGCTGAGGAGGCTTCTGCTCAAGGTCCTTCATTCATCAAGCCTTTCCCTTATTCATTATGTGACTGCTGTAACCTCAATTCTTTGAGGCTTCCGGACATCCAGCAATGGGGGTTTTCCAAGGAAACTTAATGGAGTGTTTTGGAATGTGTTGTCTGGCAAGCTGCTCCTCATGTGTCTTCCTCTTGACTTATGTCCAACCAAAATCTCATTGGATATTCCTAAGCAATGTTTGCTGACTGCTACATTGTTAACAGTATCCCGGTTAAGGTCCTGATAACCAAAAGATGTTCTTGACTTTGAAGGACAGACGTTACATTTTTTGCATATAAGTAAAACCTGTACAGAATCCTGGGGTAAAACTGTTCTACTTGCCCATGGAAACCAATCAGAGCTCAACTTTAATTTTATAAACAGATGTGGGAAAATGAAATCTGAGCTGTGATTGGTTACCGCTCTAAGAGGCCTATGATATATCTCCCCCCATGATTCCATCTTCCCAGTTTATGAGAAGCCACGAGTTTTCTCATTGATCAGAATAGAGTACAGTAACCTGTAGCTATTATTTATTATTAAGTATTATTATTATTATTTGGTACTATGTGCAGACTGTGCCCGATTATTGAATGCACAGTCTTCATGAATCTGGCACACCCTGCACTTCTAGGGCGTAATAATTGTGGTTCACGGTCCGAATTGGTACTGGACGCCCCTTTTGGTGCAGAATTTTATTGCAGCCGCAACACAAAACTAGCGTAAACACGTTATAAATAAAGCACAAGCAGCTTGCACCTTCTTTAATAAATGTGGTCACTATCTGTAATGTTTTGGCTCCGGATTGTAAATCTCAGGTCGGATCAAACATTGTTTGACTATTTGCATATCAGTTTTAAAAACTTCTTGTTGTAATTTATTTATTAATTTTCCGAATCTTCTTGGCCTCACACATCACAGCTACACAAATTACTTTCCACAACCTCCTCCTGGATCCATCCTACAAAGAATTTATACAAAATGTTTCATTCATAATCTTCTGCATAACTTTGTTTTTGTATTGTACACTGGCTGGGAGGAGGTGGTTAGTGGGGGGGGGGGGTTACACAATTCGATCAAAATGTAACTAAGAACCTGGAGTTTGTTATATAATGTATCCGAGCGCCAGGAGATCCTTGTGTGATGTGTGGATGTGCCGTCCAGTTCTTTTTCTCTCCCCATGTTGGTTTAGTACATTCTATCCCTTTATTTATTTCGTTTTTTGCCTGGTACCAGCATCCGCCCCATTCGACCCGGGTGCTTTTAAATTAGCAGGAGACTGCATATAGGGGGCGACTACTTCCTCTCAGCAGCGTCTGAGACCACATGGAACAGTGAGTATTCAGGACCTGTTCACACATGGTGAGCATTTCTCCTGTTCACATGGTGCGGTGTTGCATGGCATCCGCTGCTTCTGTCGTGCGGTGCTGGTAGGGACCCGGAGCCATGGGGGTCTGTGCCTACCAGTATGGGTGCTGGGGGCAACCGGGTCTTGATCCCTGCCGGTGCTGTGCTGCAGTGGCGGTGGGTGCCATGTGATGCCGCACACAATAGCGCCGGGACCCACCACAACGAGGTCACCGTGAAGAGGTTGGTGGCTTCTACAATTTGATCAAAATGTAACTAAGAACCTGGAGTTTGTTATATAATGTATCCGAGCGCCAGGAGATCCTTGTGTGATGTGTGGATGTGCCGTCCAGTTCTCTCTCCTCTTGGTTTAGTATTCCAAAAATGTATGAGCTATCCCTTTAAGAGGGGCTTTCTGGCCGCTATCATTTCTATTGCCGTCCATTGATGTCAGCGGTGCGAGGGGCACAACTTTTATGATGCTTTCTGCTCCGATGAATCATAGAATTATTATTTCTGAGAACGTAGAGCGCGGTGATTGAGATTAAAGAGGCCGTAAAATACAATACATCCAAAGCTCTTTAATATTTAATGATATTTTTCTGCCAGTTCTGGTGAAAACAAATTATTTCCACAGTTTTTCATAAATAACACGAAATGATTTTCTTTTCCGGCATTGTGTTGATGCGTTGATATCCAACCATCTCCGCTCTTCCGCGCTAGCCTCACCCTCAGGAGTTAATACTGACCCTGTATAAAAACCAAGACTGTATCTGTTTCCTAATTATTTGTTTGCTTGTCTTACAACCATAGTTATTGATTAGGAACTAGGGCTCCTTATCTATGTACAGGCGGTCCCCTATTTAAGGACACCCGACTTACAGATGACCCCTAGTTCCAGACGGACCCCTCTGCCCCCTGTGACCTCTCGGGATGTTACTATAGCCCCAGACTGCAATGATCAGCTGTAAGGTGTCTGTAATGAAGATTTATTCATAATCCTTGGTCCCATTACAGCAAAAAAATTTTGAAAATCCAATTGTCACTGGGGAAATTTTTTTTTTTGTCTGGAACTACAATTATAAAATATACAGTTCCGACTTACATACAAATTCAACTTAAGAACAAACCTACGGAACCTATCTTGTATGTAACCCGGGGACTGCCTGTATGTAAGGAGCTTAGGTCAATCTTGTGTATGTCCTCTGGTGACAAAGAGGTTAAACTATACATTTGTCTTTGGTGAAATCGATGGAAACACTCAGGATTGCAGGAGGACATCTGCCCGGCAGCCCCTCGCGTCGCCCTCGCTTCCATCCTTTCTCCTAATATGATGGGCTTCTTTCTTCTTTCCCACAGGGGATTATCTCGGCCATCTTAACCAAGTGTACAAGGGATGAAGGATTTATTCCCATCAATAAAAACCTCTGGTAAGTGCTTCTAGGCCAAACCCGACCCTTTCCTGTAACTAAGCGCGGCCATTACTCAGTCCAGGCTTAGGAGACCCGTAGGCTCCACCGTGTCACGGGCTTTGTGGAGCCCCAGGGCAGCGTTACCATTAGCAGATTAGTCATGGCCATCAGAAATGGTGATATTAATGGCCACTTCTACTTCACACCTTTTTCATAGCAAATCGTAAGGCGACCTCCCAGGGTTCTTACAGTAGGAAACAGGTTTATACATTTGTTACTTAAAGGGGTTGTCCAGGAATAATAAAAAAAATGTTATATGTAGCCTTTTTGGGCTGTAAAAAGAATAATTCTCTTATATAGGGGGTCTCCTACTTAAGGACACCCGACTTACAGACGACCCCTAGTTACAGACGGCCCCCTCTGCCCCCTGTGACCTCTGGTGACCTCTCTGGATGTTACTATAGTCCCAGACTGCAATGATCAGCTGTAAGGTGTCTGTAATGAAGCTTTATGGATAATCCTTGGTCCCATTACAGAAAAACATTTTGAAACTCCAATTGTCACTGGGGCAAATTTTTTTTTTCTTTTGGATCTACAATTATAAAATATACAGTTTCGACTTACATACAAATTCAACTTAAGAACAAGCCTATGGACCCGATCTTGTATGTAACCCGGGGACTGGCTGTACTTGCTCCCGTTACAGGATGGAGCAGACGTGCGGCTGTGGTCGGGTCTGTATACAGAGATCGGGGGCGTGGAGAGAAGTTAAGTGTGTAAGGGGTTTAACATTTTTATAGAGCCCCCAAGCCATATATACAATGTGTTTTATTCCAAGACAACCCTTTTAATATTGGAAAGTGACAAAAAAATGGATAGTATAGTCAGCTCAACCAATCTGAACAATCCTCAAGGCCACCTCCTCGGTATTCCAAATCCGTTCATGGAGCTGACAATTCATTGTCTGTAATGAAGCTTTATTGATAATCCTTGGTCCCTTTACAGCAAAAAATTGTATGTATGTAACTCGGGGTCTGTCTGTAAAGGGACAAGTTTTTACCGTATATTTTTGTCTTTTAATATTGGAACCAGAAATGCAAATGTTAATATAATCTGAGGCGCCGGTCACCAAGGCTTTCCACTATTTTTGATTTATAACTTTGGGATCCGCTGGATCTGTATTTATTAGGCTGCACTCATCACTATTTGGTCCGTCTGTAACTAGGGGTCATCTGTAAGTCACCGGCATCTTGCATCTGTAAAGAAACTCACTACAAACTTTCACCGACAATCACACTTTATAATAAAATACTCCAGAATTGTGCTGTAACTTTTGTACTATTACCAGTACAGGGGGTCCCCTACTTAAAGGAAATCTACCGCTTAAAAGTGGTCGTTCTAGACTTGGTTAATGGCACAATATGACATTACTTCTCTAAGTATTTCTATCTCAAATTGGTCAATGGCTGTATAGTTTATGTTACAGTTCAAGTTTTACTGTACAGACAATCCCCGGGTTACATACAAGATGGGGTCTGTAGGTTTGTTCTTAAGTTGAGTTTGTATGTAAGTCGGAACTGTATATTTTATCATTGTTATCCCAGCCAGAACTTTTTTTGGTCTCTGTGACAATTGGATTTTAAAAATGTTGGGTTGTCATAAGAACCAGGAGTAACAATAAATCTTCATTACAGACGCCTGTGATAACTGTTACAGCTGATTATTGTAGCCTAAGGATAAAGTACAGGAAATTACCAACATCCAGAGGTCCGTCTGTAACTATGGGTCGTATGTAAGTCGAGTGTTCTTAAGTAGGGGACCGCCTGTATTTATTTCTTAACAGTTCTTCACAGGTCCCCTGTTCTGTAAAGCTACATTCTATCAACATAAGAGATGTTAACGCTATATTATATACTGATCCTGATTGCAATGCATATGTCCTGGCTTACTCACTTATGATACAAATATCAGATTGATGTAATGCTTGATTTCAACCTGTACATTTGAAAAACAATAAAAACATTTATACCAAAAAAAAAAGTGGTGGTTCTAGTACACAGGTACCGGGTGCGCTGGTGCCGGAGCATATTTTTATTAGTAGAATAAACCCCCTATCGTCAATATATTAAAATGTGTCTCGCTGCACCGCAGTAGGGCACGGCGCATCATGCAGGCGCCTGTGCGTGCGGCGGATTCGGAAGTGCTGGAGAGCCAATGACGTCCCGAGCTCTCCGGCACATTCGCACCTGTGCAACTTCACACGGGAAAACAGGCCATGCTAAGCTACACAGGTGCAAGTACTACCCCACTCCCTCTGCCTGATGTAATCTCACTGCAGCA
The DNA here is from genome assembly GCA_019512145.1 of Engystomops pustulosus. Lineage (NCBI taxonomy): Eukaryota > Metazoa > Chordata > Amphibia > Anura > Leptodactylidae > Engystomops > Engystomops pustulosus. The sequence continues at coordinate 68,255,555 of CM033651.1, read as the reverse complement.
GAAGTTTCATCACACAGTAAGAGGGGAAGTGCTCCTTGCAGACTAGCAGCCTGTGAAGCTGCAGCATAGAGGGGCTCTGGTAACACCCCCAGGAGTCCTTCTGGGCCATAATTTTAAAACTTGAATTTAGAAGGAAGGAGGCCAAGGATAACGAATATATAAGAACATCACGGTGCCCGGATCTAAAAGTAAGTGACCTTGTTATAAGAGCATAAGTGTGTCTGTGGAAGGAAAGACTGATTATTTGCCACCATATTTAGAAGTATAAATTAATGGAGAAAAATTGTGCGTGCAGCGGATTCTGAAGTATCGGAGAGCCGGTGATGTCACCGAACTCTCCGCGCCTGTGCAACTTCACACGGGAAAACAGGCCATGCTAAGCTACACAGGTGCGAGTGTGCCGGAGAGCTCAGTGACGTCACCGGCTTCCGGCACTTCAGAATCCGTAGCACGCACGGGCACGCACATGGTGCGCCGTGCACTAGTGTGGTGCAGCGAGACAAATTTTAATATAACTTATAAATCTGTGATACTGGATTTATTCTACTAATAGCAATATGCTCCGGCACCAGCGCACCCGGTACCTGTGTCCTAGAACTACCACTTTTAAGCGGTAGGTTTCCTTTAAGTAGGGGACCCCCTGTACTGGTAATAGTACAAAAGTTACACTAATAGGGAAAAACACAGCACAATTCTGGAGTATTTTATTATAAAGTGTGATTGTCAGTGAAAGTTTGTAGTGAGTTTCTTTGCACTGACAGATGCAAGATGCCGGTGACTTCCTCCAGAATCTCCGAAATTACCGATATTTGTCAATATATTAGAAGTTCATCTTTTCAGAAATGTCTGGATAAACAAATAGGATCTTATATTTTCATATTGAGTTTCCAACTAAAATGCACCAATACTATTAGTCGATTTCTCGACTTCCCCATTAACCCCTCGTCTTACACCCGGGAAAGCGCTTGACAGTTTTACAGAAGAACTGCAAATCATAAGGCAGTCAACTTCCACAGTCGTTGCAGATGTATTGAGCGAGCCCTTTCAGCGCACAGATAAATGGCTTTTAGGAGGAATTAAAATAAAGCAGCACAGATGAGAACGATCAGGGAGGAAGAATGTGATTTATCTCATTTATATAATGTATTCACTGTGTGAAGCAATGAGACGAGTGCTGGACCATCCCAGCTGTGTGCTGTGAGTGTGGGTTGAAGTGTACCCGGTGTGACCATCCATACTACAGGCAGTAGTAGGGACCTGAGCGGTGAAGTCGACACATGCAGGATATCGGGTGCAGGATCTTAGTGACTCCCTGCACAAGCGCATTATACACGACAATGCACTACTGCACCAGGAAAGAAGGTGAACTCCGGGACCTGACGCGGGAAGTGACACATGCAGAATATCGGGAGCACATCTTAGATGACTCCCCGCACAGCGCATTATACACGGACAATGCACTTACATGCACCAGGAAGAAGAAGGTGAACATCCGGGGACCTAGCAGGGAAGCGACACGGAAGCAAATGAGGATATCAGGCGCAGGATCTTGTGACTCCCCGCACAGCGCATATACACGGACAATGCACTTACATGCACCAGAGAAGAAGGTGACTCCGGGACCTGAGCGGGAAGCGGACACATGCAGGATATCGGAGCGGATCTTAGTGACCTCCCGCACAGCACATTATACACGGACAATGCACTTACTGCACCAGGAAGAAGAGAAGGTACTCCGGGACCTGAGTGGGGAAGCGACACATGCAGGATATCGGGTGCAGGATCTTAGTGACCCCCGCCAGCGCATTATACACGGGGACAATGCACTTACATGAACCAGAAGAAAGAGAAGGTGAACTCCGGGGACCTTAGTGGGGAGTGACCGTCATGATATCGCGCACGTATCTCAGTGACTCCCCCGCACAGCGCATATACACGGACAATGCACTACATGCACCTGGAAGAAGAAGGTGAACTCCAGGGACCGTGACGGGGAAGCGACACATGACAGGATATCGGGGCGCAGGATCTTAGTGACTCCCCCGGACAATGACTTGCTGTGACTCCTCCGACAGGAAGTAAATGTGCCAGAACGAGACGCCCAATTTACTACAAATCTGTGTCGCATGAGGAATAGTGCAGCTGCAACAAAAAGGGGCTCATTTACTAAGGGTCACGCTGCTCATTCTTAAGTGGACTGTGCGCCTTTTTCCAGGCATTCAACGGTCTTCCACGATATTAAATAGCGTCTGCAGCTGGGATTTGGCGCACGCTATCCTTTTGTTGTGCGAGATTGCGCTCGGCGATTTTTGGCAAGCGAATCGTCTTTTTGGCACAGCCGTGTGCCGGCTTACATGCATCACAACTTGGGAGGAATGATTGTAAGACTGAGAGCAGGATTTAACTTTCAAATTGTGTCCGCAAGCCCCAAGCCCTAAGGCACCACTAAAAAAGGTGAAGTCCGGGGAACCTGAAGCGGGGAAGTGCACACTGATAGGATATTCGGGCGCAGGACTCTTAGTGACTCCCCGCAAACAGCACATATAACAACGGACAATGCAACTACATGCACCAGGAAGAAGAGGGAACTCCAGGGACCTGAGCAGGGAAGCGACACATGTAAGATATGGGCACCGGACCTTAGTGACTCCCCGCACAGCGCATTATACACGGACAATGCACTTACATGCACCTGGAAGAAGAAGGTGAACTCCTGGGACCTGAGCGGGTTAGAGACACATGCAGGATATCGGGCGCACATCTTAGTGAATCGCGGCACAGGGCATTATCGCCGGACAATGCACTTTCGGGGAACTCGCTGGACCAGGTAAGTAAATGAGCCCCATAATCTGATGTGAATGGGAAAGACGCATCATTGATTTTACAGTTTATTAGTGAATGTACGGTATGTTTCCTACTCCGGGATGCGGCGCAGGCGCGCGCTCCTCTGCAGCTAATAGAGCGCAGTAACCTTTGAAGACGATCCTGCTGCTGGCATTTCCTTGATGTGAGGAGAACACTTGTGAATTTGCAAACATTTACTTAGTAACTTTAGTAAATAGCTGCCTTTAAAAACACCTCAAATGACTGTGAACATCTGTTTTGTCACTCGTCTCTGCCGCGCTGGCACACAGACTCGGATTTGCGCTACGATGGCTCCAGCCATGTTTCCCCGCTCCTGCGAACATCTGCTCTGGAAGATGAAGGCACCGACTCCCCCGGCCAAGGAAACCATCGCTTTCTGCCTCTACTGATCTGCAAAGTGATCCCTCAGTGCAGGATTGTGCTCATCAGCAATGGAAATACTGGACCTGGACGCCCAGCAATGGGTAATACATGGCCGTATATTAAAGGGGAGGAGGGGCTGGATGTGGGCAGGTAGAGTGCAGCGAAGGTTGCTATCCATATCCCTTAAAGAAAATCTGTCCTGATAAACCAGGGACATTACTCATAGATCCAGGCACCGGGACTGTGGGATCTTCTTATAGTTGTAATCCATGGCCTCCTTCCTCCTAAAATCAATTTATGCAAATGAGGCAATAGGGCTTACCAGAGCTCCTTTGTGCTGAACCATCACAGGCTGTAACACTGTGCAGGAGCAATTACCCCCTCCCATTGTGTGAGATAACATCAGTCAGAGGGAGGAGAAGTGCTCAGTGATCAGGGTCAGTATAAGGCCCGTTCCACACTTGCGAGTGTGATGCGATGAACTCGCATCACACTCGCAACGCATGCTGCCAGGAACGCACGGCCCGAACGCTTCACCGCGGGAGTGAACTCAGCATGTCAGTTCACTCCCGCGGTGCAGTGTTCAGGCCGTGCGTTCCCAGCAAGTTCATCGCATCACACTCGCAAGTGTGGAACGGGCCTAAGGCTTCTTGGGGTGTAGGGCAACAAAGGGCTAACCCCTGCACTCAATTCTGATCATATAGATGAGTCCAGGGAGTGAACAGAGAGGATGCTGCAAAGGAGAAGATATTACACGAAGAGGGATGGTTTCTACACTGAGGGAGACAATGGACCAATCCAGTATACTTACGTCCGGAGGAGGAGTTAAAGAAAGGTGCATCGTCGGGGAGCACTAAGATATGTGCGCCGATATCCGATGATGTGTCGCTCCCCCGCTCAAGGTCCCCGGAGTTCACCTCTTCTTCTGGTGCATGTTGTAAGTGCATTGTCGGGATAAGCGCGTGCGGGGGAAGTACTAGATCCTGACGCTGAACCTGCATGTGTCGATTCCCGCTCGGTCCCGGAGTTCAGCCTTCTTTTGTGGGCTTAGCGCTGGATAATTTGAATTGAAGCCTGTTACCCCAATTTATGTACCGGCCAGTGTCAAATGCGATGCTTGCACAGGGATCCCGAGACGCAAACAAGAAAGACTGGATATTAGCATGGCAGCCCCACAATCCCCGCACGCAAGTTAAATTATTCGTAACCGGTGATGCTCTGAAAATAAGGCCACAGTCCAACTTAAGTAATGGCAGCGTGACTAGTAGTGAGCCCTTGTGTGCGAGCGACTATAATCTCTCGACCACAGAATCTAGCATCGATCTGCTAAGCTGGCGCTGGCACTAGTTTCCTTAATGAGGGCAGGTCCGAGTAGCACTGGTGCAGGTGAGTCACTAAGACTGCGCCCGATACTCTGAGCGTGTCGACTTCCCCGCTAAGGTCCCGCCGGGAGTCACCTTCTTCTTCTGTAGGTTGCATGTAAGTGCTCTGTCCGTTTTGTTATAAGCAGCTTGCGGGGAGTCACTAAGATCCCGCAACCCGAAATCCTGCATGTGTCGCTTCCCGCAATCAGGTCCCCGGAGTTCACCCTTCTTCTCCTGGTGCAGTAAGTGCACTGTCGTGAATAGGCGTGCGGGAGTCACTAAAGATCTGCCCTGATATCCGAGGCTGTGTCGCTTCCACGACTAGGGTCCCGGAGTTTCACTATTTTCCTCCATGTAATGTGGCATTGTACGTGTATGATAATGCGATGCCGGCAGGGGGAGTCACTAAACCTGCACCGAATCCGACAGGTTGTAGCTTCTCCCCGCTCAGGTCCCTGGAGTTCACCTTCTTCTTCCTGGTGCATGGTAGTGCATTCTCGTGTTATAATGAGCTGTGCGGGGAAGTCATAAGATCGTGCCCGACTATCCGATGTGTCGCTACACGTCAGGTCCTGGAGTTCACCTTCTTCTTCTGGTGCAGTAAGTGCATTGCTCGTGTATAATGGCGCTGTGCGGGGAGTCACTAAGATCGTGCGCCCAATATCCTGCATGTGTCACTTCCCCGCTCAGGTACCCGGACTTCACCTTCTTTTTAATGGTGCATGTAAGGGCTTGGGCTTGCGACACAATTTGAAAGTTAAATCCTGCTCTCAGTCTGAATCAATCATTCCCCCAATTTGTGATGCATGTAAGCCGGCACAGCTGTGCCAAAAGACGATCGCTTGCAATACAATCCCAGCGCAGCTGCACCAAAAAAGGATAGGGTGCGCCAAAATCCCAGCGCAAGACGCTAGTTAAATATCTGTGGAAGCCCGTGAAATGCCTGAAAAAGGCGCACAGTCCAACTTAAGAATGAGCAGTATGACCCTTAGTAAATGAGCCCCTTTGTGTTGCAGCTGCACTATTCCTCATGCGACACAGACTTCGTCATTGAATTGGGCGTTCTGGTGCACAGACGTTAAAGGTGCACCAAAAAAATTGGGGCAGTGCAGATGGAACAAGATTCTTGAAGAACAGGCGCCACAAATAATGAATCTGACGCCCCCTGCACACCACACAGGTATCCTCCAGTTTGCATTATTTGTAGTAAATGTGCCCCAATTTCTACAACCATATCAGTAATTCCATATTTATAGGCTGATGCAGGAAAGTAAGTGGTCCCACTTAGTACCCCGCTGTACAGAGTGACCACCTAGTTACAACGGCCCCTCTGTCCCCGTGGGACCTCTGGTGCCTCTCTGGATGTTACATATCCGATGCCATGATCAGCTGTAAAGGTCGTCTGTAATGAAGATTATTCCTAATCCTGTCCATTCACAGGCAAAAATTTAGAAAACTCCAATCGTCACTGGGACAAAATTTTTGTCTGGATCTAACAATTATAATACACCAATTCCGACTTACATACAGAAATTCAACTAAGTACAAACCTCAAGAAACTATCTTGTACGAACCCTGGGGACTGCCTGTAGAGATGGTCACACCCGGGGCACACAACACAATCTGCCACAAAAGCTGGATGGTCCACACTCGTCTAAATGTGCCCCAATATGATTTGTAAAGCGCTACGGAATTTAATGGTGCTGTATAAATAAATATAATTATTAAAGGTCAGTGCCTATTAGGTGACCCCTGCCCTCTGGTTAATGCTGTATCGGCAGTAGTCGGGTAGATTAGTGGCCGTTTTCCAAGTGGTAGAAGATAAATGGTTGTGAATAAGTTATTGTTATGCAGAAGACAGAACATATCATAATCCTCTCCAAATCTTGACCTCCAGAACCTCGTGACTGCATCTTGTCCTTTGAGTTTGGTTCCAATTTGATAACAATAAATGGGACCAATCATGAGATCCACACAACTTTCCTCTTTTCCAGGTCTTTGTCCTTCATCACGACGCTCAGCTGCTTCTCCTTTCTGCTTCTCGCGCTGATGTTTTACGTGATTGATGTACGGCAGTGGTGGGGAGGACAACCATTCATCTACCCAGGTATAATATCTCATCCCACGTAGTATCTCCAACACTAATCTACCATCGTATTATGTCACTCCCTGAACACCAATGTCTGACCCACAGAACTTACACTCTAATTCAAAGTATCTACATTCAATCACAGAACACATTGGCCAAGTCTAAACAAGCAGGGAGATAGAAGAGGGTTTTTGGCCGGTGAATTTCTGACTTTCCAGTGCACAATGACGCTGATGCATGGATAAGAGAGACCTGTGGTTTCTGGAGTCCATCTTCCCATCACGTGGGGGGACATAGGGGGCTGACATTGTGACCTCAGATTAAGGGACGAAGCATCACGCAGTAGGTAACATAATAAATGGAGGCAGTGTCTACTGATCGTGCCGGATTCTCTCCAGGCTGGATTTGGCTCACGCCCGCACACGGCCCATGTTTTATTGCTTGCCGCCCCTCGTGTATTCTCGCGGAGCAGAGGTTAAAGCTTTATTTACACAGAACTTGAGAGAAACTATTTATACCCGTCTGACATTTATAGGACTCGAGGAATTGTAGATCTAGTAGGAAACTGAACATTTACACAAAAAATGCTAAGAAACTGAATGACATGATCCGTTTAATGAAGTCAATCCTACACAATACCATATGTTTAGTGACGGCCTAAATTAGATGCCCAAACAGCCATGAATCTATACTTGACTTATACAATGGGGCACATTTACTTACCCGGTCCTGTCGCGATCCAGCGTTGCGTTCTCCGTCGAGGATTCGGGTCTTCCGGCGATTCACTAAGGTAGTTCCTCCGACGTCCACCAGGTGTCGCTGCTGCGCTGAAGTCCGCCGGAGTTTGCTGGAGTTCACCATCCTATCCTGGGTGCAGGTAAGCGCGTGTCATGTGCCACAATTCGATCCCGTGCGCCAAAAACTCGGGGCAATTCGGCGCAAACCGAAAAAGAAAGATTCGGGGTCTTAGTAAATGACCCCCAATATGTGTTATTTACAAACTATATACAGGCAGCCCCCGGGTTAAGTACAAGATGGGGTCCATAGCTTGGTTCTTAAGTTGAATTTGTATGTAAATCGAAACTGTATATTTTATCATTGTAGATCTAGACAAATTTCTTTTTTGCCCCAGTGACAATTGGAGTTTAAATTTTTTGCTGTAATTGGACCAAGGATTATCCATAAAGCTTCATTACAGACACCTTACAGCTGATCATTGCAGCCTGGGACTATAGTAACATCCAGAGAGGTCACCAGAGGTCACAGTGTGCAGAGGGGTCCGTCTGTAACTAGGGGTCGTCTGTAAGTTGGGTGTCCTTAAGTAGGGGACCGCCTGTTTCAGATACCCCTAATGAGAGAAATGCATTGCTCACATGCAATTTTGGGAGGTTCATAACCCAGGATTTAATTAGTATTTGTTGTGTTATTAATGTATTTTATGTCTTTCTACTCCATTCAGGAATGAATTCAATCTTGGTCTATGTGGGACATTCACTTCTGGCTTCATATTTCCCATTTAACTGGGAGGTGAGAGATTGGACAACGCATTATGAGTTCATCGCACAAGATCTTCTGGGCGCGGCCATCTGGGTCTTTGTGTCCTACTTGCTGTACAAGAAGACATTTTTCCTAAAAATTTAAAGGCCGGAACCAAATCTAAGACTTTGAAAATGTTTCTGAAGTTGTGTTGTATCGTATTGTGTATTATAGCATATTGTAGGGTCTGTGTGGGGATCGTGTGATATATTGGGTCTGAATTTATAGCCTGCTGCATATATTATAGGTTAGTCCTGGATAAATGACCATGAATACATTTTCTATTAAATAATTACAGATAATCATGTTCTGAAATGTTTTATCTACGTCATGGTGCCAGGATACTACACTTAGGGATAAAGCTAAGACTCCACCTATCCCGATGATGGTCCATAGATTCCTGGGGAAGTGAAGTTATATCTAGAACATGTCAAGGTTCTATTCACATGGAAGTTCTAATTATCTGCCATGTTTTTCATGGAGTTTCATTCCATGTGGAAGTTTGTTCACACTTGTACAAACCTCCCACCCATCCCAGATGCATTTCTTTGTTAAATATCAAAATTTGCAAACGCTCTTCCCTGAGATTCCTTCAGGCAGAAACCTCATCACCCAGAGGTACCTGCAGATATCCTGGCTCCTGATGGCAGCCTCCTGACCACAGCCAACCACCACCTTGTGTGTGTGCCTGCACGAGGGACCGTCATCAGCTTGTTACCTGCTCCTGGACTGTGTCTGCCATTAAAGAAACTGTGTTTTGCCACTTACACCACGGCCTTCCCTTCACCATCTTCCCGGGGATCCGTTACCCCACACACGCCCCGTGGTGATCACCTATCTACATTGCATACTTCCCTTCTTCTTGATGTGGACCAAGCCTCCGTGACATATCCTGGCACTAGGCGACATCTACAGACAGCCACTCTGTGGTTAGACCCTGGTGGAGTGTCAGGATCGGAGGTAGTGGATCCTCTGAACCACCGCGACACCTGGGACCGGAGTCTAAGTGGCACCTGGTCTTCACCAGAGGCCAACGCAAAGTTGGTTGGACTTGCTGCGATGTTGTTCCATAGGCGTGACTTGTCCGTGGGGGCAGCCAAGGCCGAGGTACAGGAACGGCAGACAATCTCGTAGTCAGGGACAGGCAGGAGGTCAGGACGGGCAGCACCGGATCAGAGTCAGGGACGTAGCAATAGGTGAAGGCAGGCAGCAGAGGAAAGTAGTCAGGAACGGAACCGGGGTCACAACGGGAAATCTTAATAATAGCGCAAGGCATCAGACAAAGCTTTCTCTAAGGCATGAGGCATGAAGATCCGTCAGGGTGCGATGGGAGAGGCAGGCTTAAATAGTTTTAGTGGAAATGGCCAGCGCCAATTAGCGGTGCGCTGGCCCTTTAAATTTCCTGAAGCCGGAGACGGGGACAGGTAAGCAGCACCGCAATATGGGTCGCGGGAGCAGCCATGACATGGGGTAACTGTCAGTGTCTGAATTTGCTATGGTATTAGCTAACAATTGTCACCATTAGTATAAATTAAGGAAGGGCTCCTAACATGATATAATCTTGCTTTAGCTCATTATTTTTACAGAAGAAACATAGCCTAAAACGTAATATTTGCATTGTGAAAGAAAAACAGAGCTGGCCATAGACGTGATGCATATCATACCCCCCAGGCAGAATCATAGGAGAAGCTTACGTGTATCATGGAGCACCCATCATAGCGCGTGCCCTTGTGTGATTTATGGGTGATCGCTACGTGCAGATTCTTGCCTGGCACTGGATGGGGCTCATTTCTCCTTGCAGTCACTGAATGTTTTAATTACCGGTGGCAAATTAATCTTAATAGTTGACTTGTTGATCAGACAATGGGCGGTGGAATGAAATCTCAGGGTGCCTCGAGCGTATGTCTGATAACTTGTTTATCACACAAACCCTCGAGGGCAATCACGTCCACAGCTACTTACCATATGGAAAGACAAGTGGCCTCTGTGCAGCTCAAACTCTTTTAAGAGGTTTAGCTGCAATACATAATTTCAGTGCTGAGCCTGGTAGGAAGTGATAAGTCCACAATGCACGTGTAATGTATGGACCAGGTTCAGGAAAAACCAACAGGACAGTGAGCTCTAACCTCAAGTCCTCCAAAAGGCCCGACCTACCTACCTGCCCCTCTTTAAATGGTACAGGTCAACTAAAATGCAGTCACTCCCTACCTTAAAGTGCAAACACATAACATGACAAACAACAAGAAGAATAGTCGAGAAGCCGGGTAACAACAGAGACAGCTACAAAGTACAAAATCACAGCTATAGAAGAGTAGTCTGAACACAGCTGAGATCAACATACCAGGAATACAAAAAACAAAGTCTCAAGGTACAGAGCTAGTCCAGATAAACTATTACCAGCACTGAGCTGTGGGGGGTCCAACGTGGTGGTCAAATGGGAAACCCAAGTCTCTGCCCCAGAAATAATTGGAGCAGAGTTCTGTCACAAATGTTAAATGTTGCTGGACTGGAGCAGGCTGCATGAGGAGACGTATGTGGTGCAATCCAATCCAAGCACCTTATAACCTAAGACTGTGTTCACACAAAGTACAAGAGGGGCACAAGGATACAATCAGCACCTGGACAGAGGCGACACAGATTTTACGGCTTCACTGAGTGCTCTGGTCTCTTTACAACCTTTCAGTACAGGGTGGGTGTCTACTAGTATATTGCAGACAGCTGCTGCTAATGACAGAGATTGGGGCTCTCATAGATCGCGGTTATTAACCATTTAAATTACATGGTCAATCCCCACTTGGGCATCATGTATAAAGCGGTGGCATCATCAAATGTTAAAACACTTCCCAAAATGGTATCAGTGAAAACGTCCGCTGATGTTGCACAAATGACACCTTACACAGCTCTTTACAACGAAATATAAAATAAGTTGTAAATGTTCGAGTTTGGGGATACAAAGAATAGAAAATAAACTATAAAAATTTGGTATATTTTAGTATCAAACTGCAAAGTGAAAGTCAGAGAAACAAAGGCAATAAGAAAATGGAGTAACTTTTGTCATTTTTTCAGCTTCCCAGTACATTGCAAGCTTTCTCTATGGCAAATGAGTGCAAAGATCCGGTGGGGAGTTACGGGAGCCACCAGTCTTTATGGAAAACCCAGAAGTGACAGCGCCAATCAGTTGTGCACTGGCCCATTAAATCTTCGAGTACTGATCGCGTGCGCCCTGGTGAGTGGAGATGCGCGCGCCCAGCCTAGCTGGGACAGAAGCAGGAGCGTGGAAAGGTGAGTGTGGGACAAGAGCCACAGGGGCACCGGTGTGCCCGCGATCCATGACATGACATTTGTCAGTGCTTCCAGCTTTATGGCGTAGAAGTACTGGAATAATCACAATGGGGGCCAAGAGGATCGCGGCCATCGATGGAGTGGGCCGGCATGGGGCATCCTGCGCATTGTCTAGGCAAAAAACTATGGAAATCACTTTCATTCACAAAACTCTGCCGTGTTAGGTCTGGTGTATTTTTGCCTGGTGGTGCAGCTTCCTGCCGGATACATGAAGAGGTCTAAGCCTCTACTTGTATCCGCTAGGGGGCATGGCCTTTATCATAGGCGCCCAAAAACCCTCTTATTCTTTGCAGGATGTTAACATGCAATCTAAGCAGTTAATTACCGCTAACACAGATTTGAACCGATGTTGTCCGTGTGGACAAAAATACCTTTGAAAGAAGGAGGAGAAAGTCAGATCATTGTGGCAACCCTCAAGGGCCCCCTGAATAGGAAAATTTATTGGTTGCAGATCCCTGTCTACAATTCCTTGCTCCTCCTGCAGATATCGGCAGCCAAGGATGTGTCTCTTTAAGAATCTCCCGGGTAAGGGTTATCCCATAGGTTGATCCCATACTGGTGAACTCTGGGCTTGGGTGCCCATGGTGGGGGCTCTGCGGGCACCTCTGGCACCTGTGACATGGGTTTTCATATCACTGGTATATGAGTTGTAGACACAATACTATAGACTATTTACAAAGTTATTTTGGTTTTAAAGGAAAGAACCAGTGAGGAAAAAAAATTACAAATACTCATATAACGTCACCCCACTCTCCCACCATGCTCCGGGAATGGTAGAGAGAGGTCCGGCGGATGCATAATTAGCAGCGGGGAGTGCCGGACACTTTCTTTTCTAGGTGATCCCGGTGTGTCAAGACTAACAATGGACAGCGCCGGGATCAAGGCGTAAGAATTTGTAGGGTTTTTTTTTTGTTTTTTTACTGGTTGATTTCCTTTAAGATGCAATAAAACAACTCGGTTATGTTTTCTAGGATTGTACACAAAATACATTTCTATAACATGCAGGATTTGAATTAAGAACATTTCTGAATAGATATGAAATGATCATTTGTATACTGTCAGGCTCCAGGGGTAGTGGACCCACTAGACCACCGCGGACAATGACGTAAGCCGACACCTGGGATTGGAATCTAAGTGGCAACGAGTTTTCACCAGAGCCCGCCACAAAGCGGGTTGGACTTGCTGCGGCGTGGTACCACCAGGACGTTCCACAGGTGCAACTTTGTCCGCAGTGGCAGTCAAGGCGAGGTACAGAAATGGAAGGCAGGTTTGGGGTCAGGGACAGACAGGAGGTCACGACAGGCGGCACTGTATCAACGTCAGAGATTAAAGGGGTTTTCCCATCTGGGCATTCACAATTAAATTCATTTTTTGTATATAAACATTTCTTCAATTGGATGTTAAAAAAAATGTTCCTGTGTGAAGATAATTTCTCATAAATGTAGCCATGTTGTCCCTTAGAAACGAGATGGCTTGCTTGGATACGACCACCCCACATTTAGGCAGCAGTGGCCAGACATGCGCTATTGAGTCCTGCCTGACCTCCTGGATTCAGCGATCATTACCACAGGACGGCTGCGGGACCTGCAGTAACTCCCGGACATTTCATATACAAAAACTTTTAGTTTCTTTGTGCAATCCCTCCAGCAGAGGTGGCCGTATCCAAGGACACAGTCTTGTTTCACAGGGACCATATGACTACATTTATGAGAAATTATCTTTAAACAGGAAAATTTTTAATAACATCTAATTGAAGAAATGTTATATAAGGCAGTTTAATGAAACTGAATGTGACTGCCCAGACGAGAATAACCCCTTTAAGCAGAAGGTCAGGGTTGGCATGGGAGGAGTGTAAACAGATACAGGTCCGGCGTCACAACAGGAAATCAATACACGAGCACAAGGCAACAATACTAGCTTTCTCAAAGGCATATAACACAAACATCCGGCAGGGAATGCTGGGAGAGGCCGGCTTTTAACAATTTCCTGGAAATGGCCAGCACCAATCAGCTGGGGCTGGCCCTTTAAATCTTTGTGAGCTAGCTCGCACGCATTCTAGGAGTCGGGGTTGCACGCACACAGCCGCGGGAGACAGAACAGGTACAGGTAAGTGGCTCAGGCACTGTGCTGGCTGGGAACGAGTGAGCCCCTGACCCCCGATATGGGTCGTGGGAACACCTGTCACATATACATTCACATTCATCACATATCCCGTGTATATATATGTACTGAACCTAATGGGGCTCATTTACTAAGGGTCACTGTCGTTGGGTTTCCAGAATATTTCCGTTTTGCACCGAATTGCCCCTGGTTTTTGGCGCACGCAATTGCATTGTGGTGCATCGACATCGGCTTGCATGTGACAGAAATGGGTGGGACGGATTCAGAAAAACTGCTGAATTTAAAAAACGAATAGTGTCGCAAGATCAAGCGCTCACATGCACCAGGAAGAAGAACGTCAACTCCGGCGGACCTCGGTGCAGCAGCGACACATGCAGGAACTCAGGCGCACGATCTTAGTGAATCGCGCCGGACCCAAATCCTCGTCAGACAACGCACCGCGGGATCGCCACAGGACCGGGTAAGTAAATGAGCCCCATAGTTTAGGGTCCAGTAAAACACTGCTCTGTAATGAGCTGTCCTGATCTCCATATACTGGCCTATAATATCTATATATCTATATATATAGATCCTAAATTTATATCTAGAACGCATCACTACAATTTATATTAAAGGCATTTTATTAAAAGTATGGAGAAATTAAACGGTGTATACAGGAATATTGTTACTTTTGTGCTTGTATCATCCTCTGCCCATAGAGTACTCTTCCTCTTCCTCCTCCTAGTCTGAACACTGGTGTATTCATCCTCCTGTCAACCTTGACTGATTGGCACAACAACATCAGTCTCCTGCAGACTCTGCTCTGGTTCACTAATAGTTAACCTGCTGTGATTGTCAGAATCTCTAGACTTCCATTAACATCCTGTCTCATGTCAAGACTGATCCAATCAACTTCCGGGGGTTACTATTCTCATATAAGGTCTTGTGTCTTCTGTGTTTTACTGTGATTTACCTGTATTCTGGCATATTTCACCCTTTTGCCTGGATTATGACTATCCATTTGCTTAGTGATTTTGTACTGCCCTATCCTCTCAGTATTTTGTAACTATCGCTTTCTGTTTCTATTGTTTCACCTTTATCTCTGTGTTTGCACTTTGATGCAGGAAGGGAACGTCAACCAGTTGTCTACCTACTACTAATGATAGACCACACAAGTAGGAAGGGAAAGGGAGTAGGACACGGAAAGGATTTGGTCTCTGTCTTCATGTCTAGTCTGTTCCCTTACCCTGCATAACAAATATATATTTATTTTCTTCTTCCTCTTTGTTATGTTTCATTACATTTGAATCTATTCCTTAAGTAGATTTTGAACTTCTGACTCATCCTTGATAAAATAACCTAAATATGTCCCGGAATTGCTATTTATGCATTCACCAAACATACTATTATTACCATACTGCATAATATGTCTTGTGTGCAGTCTCCAGGGAAGTGTCTATTCAGAAGCCTCCTCCACGAGCAGGCGCTGCCCAGAGAGGCCGTCTCTAAGAAATAAATGTGGGTCTGGCGGTGCCATAATCTCTATCGATCCTCGGCATGAGATGGGAGGGAAAAAAGTAAATCAGACTAAACAGCATTAAAGCTCAGACAGGGAGGGGAGTAAGAGGGTGAAGTTCTGTGTAATTCCTGATATTTCACATTAATATCATCATCAGGGAAATTAATTTTTTATTCTTTTCAATGTGATCTTTTCTTTATGAACTTAAAGCTGCCTGGACACTTGTTATATCTTAGTCTGAGTGATGATTCTTTTGCTTCAGTCAATATTCTTCTATACGATACCACTAACCTTTAAGGCACCTATGGGCGTTCAGTAAAGGCCTGTGCACACTACGTTACTACATCCTGTAAAAAAAGTGCATATTCAGGAAAATAGTGGAAAACATTCTGGGGGTCATTTACTAAGGGCCCGATTCGCGTTTTCCCGACGTGTTACCCGAATATTTCCGATTTGCGCCGATTGTACCTGAATTGCCCCGGGATTGTGGCGCATCGGCGGCGGCATGCTCGCGACGGAAATCGGGGGGCGTGGCCGAACGAAAACCCGACGTATTCGGAAAAACCACTGCATTTAAAAAACGAAAAAGTGTCGCTTGGGGAGCGCTTACCTTCACCTGGTCCGAGGTGGTGCATTCCGGCGCGATGAAATGACTTTCAGCGCAGCAGCGCCACCTGGTGGACGGCGGAGGAACTACCTTCATAAATCCCGGCCGGACCCGAATCCAGAGCAGAGAACGTGCCGCTGGATCGCGAATGGGCCGGGTAAGTAAATTTGCCCCTCTGTGTTATTATTCGCCCCCTTTGGTGGGAATGTTTTATATTTGGTGGATTGTTGTTTTTCTGTTGCTATGTTTATACCGTTGCTAATGTGGCTGTTATTAAATTTGGTGCAACACTAAAAACATCTATGAGCCTCCTCCAAAAAAAAGTAACTTGCATGTTTTTTTGTTTTTTTTTTTCCTTCTTTTCTAAAAACTTCTCCAAACTTCTACAAAAAAAAAGTGTCTAGCAAATAATGAATGTAAAGGAGATGCTAGAAAACTAAATCTAAGCCCAAAAACGGACCTTAAAATGAGGTGAGGCCGGTGGAGAACGATCCTTTTCTCAGAGCAAATATGTAGTAACTCCGATGACACAGGCGCAAAACTATTCAAATAAAACATACACACACCAAAAGCCAGGCGCTATAGAAGGTTAATACATTCCCCCATTGACTTCTTAAGGGAAAACCTACCAACAGGATCCTGTAATATAAACCATTGTCGCTTACATTCGGCTTTGTGCCTCCTTGTTCGGCATCTGTTTTCCATTTCTTATGGCCTCATTGGCTGAAAATAAAGTTAAAAAAATCTGCCAATGAGCCTGTTGGGCTCTGGTGGGCATCATCGGAGCTCTTCCGGGTTCCATTGTCCACGCCTCCCTTCTGCCCATTGCCTTCCTCCAGTCAGGGTTTAGGGTCAGTGGACCCTCTGGACCACCGTGGGAGATGGTACTAGCCGACATCTGGGACTGGAGTCTAAGTGGCACCCGGTCTTCACCAGAGCCACAAAGCAGGATGGTCCTGCTGCGGCCAGGTGCCACCTGTTTGTTCCATAGGTGCGACTAACCCGCAGTGGCAGCCAAGGTCACAGTACAGAATCAAAGTCCAGGCTCGTGGTCGGGCACAGGCAGGTAGTCAGGGCTGGCGGCAGAGATGCAGAGTTCAGGTCAGGGGTCGGCAACAGGAGATCAAGACAAGGCATGTACAGGACCACAGGGAACAAGCACAAGGCTGAGAGTACAAAGATCTGGCAGGGAATTCTGGGAACAGCCGGCCTTTAAGGAAACCCGGAAGTACCAGCGCCAATCAGCGGTGAGCTGGCCCTTTAAATCTTCGAGTGCGCGCATGCCCTAGGGAGCGGGAACGTGCGTGCAGCCTAGCTGGAACGGGAGCCGCATTGTGGAGAGGTAAGTTTGGGCCTGGGGGAACTGCACCACAGAGAGGGGCAGAGGTGTGCCCGTGATCCGAAACATGGATTGTAGGAGCACCCGTGACACCCACTGAGCAATTCCCCTGCATGTTCAGTCTTGTCTTTAATGCGCAGCCAGGTGAGGAGAGTTTCAATTGAAGCTTTTAATAAACTGTGATATTTTCGATAAATTTGGAACTTTTATGGACTTCCTTTTTGTGGTTTGGGATTAACTTTTTGATGCAGAATAATCAGCTTCATATCTGCCTGATATGAATTTCACCTTGCTCCTTGCAGAAACAACCATTGATAAATCCTGCTACTGAAATCCGTACAAAAAATAAGGGGGAAAAAAAATTCCCGGATTATTGATCATGGAATGACATAGGACCTATACAGATGGAAATCACTTCATCTTTAGCTGGAGGCAATTATTATTGGAATCCCCTTCATATATTTTGCATGACCTCATCTCCATAGGCAGAATGTAAAGACAAGAAGTGCCACCAGATGTAAATATAACCACTAAAATGCATTAAAAACAGCCGGAGTAATCCAGTCCTTCTTATCTGAAGCCTCTGCTACAGTATTGACCCATCGTCTACAGAGTATATGATATATTGTTAAGAGAACATCTTTTTGTGGTTAGGAATGAGGCTGTTAGCAAACTGATGAAATGAAAGTATCAAGGTAAAAAACCGTCTTGGCAAACCCGGTGCGATGAGGACGAGTATTCTGCCTCGACTACATCAATTATTCAGGAAATTGAGTGGCAATTTTTAATCTTGTTTATTACATGAGGAGCAATCTGCTAGATCACCTTCCTTCAATGGGGTTCTCCTGCTCCGGATGAGTCACTATGATGTCACCCATCTGCTTACTCACCGGCTGACGAACACAACCTTTCACTTCTGACACGTTCCCTTTATACTCCTATGATACTCGCTGGTTTTTATGTCCATTTGCGTAATTTCTGCAGGTAGCTGACCAATGGCTTCCTGTGCGGCTACTGATTTGTCTGTTTCTTTTCATGTGGACGGTGAGAAAAAAAAACATCTTCACAAGTGAAATACGGACCCCAATAGATGTCAAAGAGTCCACCAAAAAATGGAAAACATACTGGAGAAATTTGTTTGCAGTCCAATTCTCTTTGCATATGATGCTGAAGAATCAGGTGTTTTGCTTTGTAAATTGTTGCAAACCATCTGTTTCTTTTTGTGGATGTGAGAAAAACAGTTGCCATATGGTCGTGAAATTCACTGCATATACAATACAGACCCTACATGGACTGAAAACGGACATGACACAAATACGGACGACTGACTGAGCCCTAAGACAAAGCTCTGCTCTGTCAGGCTCCAGGGGTAGTGGACCGGTGTGCGGGGAGTCACTAAGATCATGCACCCGATATCCTGCATGTGTCGCTTCCCCGCTCAGGTCCCTGGAGTTCGTTCGGGGGCCCCATGGGTCCAGTCAGATGCCTTGTTTTGTTTTGTGACAGCTTTGTTGGAGGAAGGGGCATCTAGGTCAGCAGTTAAGAGGCATTTAGCCGCGTTGGCTTTTTTATTTAAGCTGATCGGGGGGAAGGATGATACCCAATCGTTCGTCATTCGGCAGGCAGTTAAGGGTTTTATGAAAGGCGGATCATTACCTGACGGTCGAAAGCCGGTGTCTTTTCGGTTGCTGGGGGAATTGATTGGGGCCTTGCAGAAGATTTGCGAGTCAGGATATGAGTTGAAGTTGTTTAGTTTGGCGTTTTCATGGGCCTTTTTCAGGGCTTTCAGGATCGGGGAATTAGTGAGTGCGAGTCGGGATAGACAAGGGGGAGTTCAGAGGGAGAATGTAAGTGTGGTAGACGGTGTATTGCGGATTCGTTTGTTGGGATCAAAAACGGATAGAGCAGGTCGGGGGTTTTTGGTGCAGTTGGGGCGGATACGGGAGGTGGAGTGTTGCCCTGTGGAGTGTTTTCAGGAATTCATGCAAGTTCGCCCGCTCAGAGAGGGTTCGTTGCTCATACATTCGGACGGGCGGGCTTTGTCTAGATTCCAGTTCATTGCTTTGTTTAGGGCGTGTCTGCGGGAGGTTGGTTTGGGGGAGTCGAGTTACAGTTCCCATTCATTCCGGATAGGGGCAGCGACTGAGGCATCGAGATGGGGCATGACGGAGGCGGAAGTGATGCGGATAGGTAGGTGGGAATCCCGTAGATATCGTTTGTACGTGCGCACGCATTTGCTGGAGCGTTAATGGTAGGGCAGGTGGCGAATTTTGTGACGAAAATAGAATGAAGAACCTGTTGGATTTTGTTTTGTTCATTTTGTTGTTTGTTCAGGTGGAAAAAAGTGCGCAGTCTGGATTTTTGGGCATTCATTTATCCACTGGGCGGAAAGAAGGGCCCAGTTGCGCTTGGGCGGTAGGTTACTGGGTATGGATGCTGACTTGGTGAGTGTACGGTGGATGGGTTTTCGGGGACTCCGTTGGGAAAGAGTGAGGAAAAAGTGGGTGGAGGCGTGTAAACACGAGGGGCCCCCGGATGTGTTGGTGGTGCACGCGGGTGGAAATGATGTGGGGAGTGTATCTATGCGTCCCCTGATCAAGACCATGAAGAGAGATTTTTTGTGGGTGCTGAGTGAATGGCCGGGGGCGCTGTTGGTGTGGTCGGAGATGGTCCGCAGGGAGAAGTGGAGGAATGCGGTCTCGGTGAGGGCCCTGAATCGGACCCGGGTGAAGATCAACAAATGCGTGTCCAAGTTTGTAAGATTGAATGGGGGTCTGGTAGTGAGGCATGCCTTGCTGGAGGAGGAACCTAGTTACACGGGTGCAGATGGCGCCCACCTCACGGATCTGGGTTTGGACGTTTTTAATTATGGACTAGCTGAAGTGGTCGGCTTGGCGGTGCGTGTGTGGAGGAGCACCCCGGCTTGAGGGGGTCAAGCCGGTGTGCTGTGGCGGGTTCTTGACGACAGCAGCAAAAAATTGAAAGAGGTGGTAACACAGGCTTGAAGTTTAAGTCCGGTGGTTATGAGTTGGTTTGAATTTTGAGGCTCCTTTGAGGGGGAAAAACCCCAAGGAGTTGGTGGCTTGAGTTAAGTCGCATCTGCTCTCGCCACTTGCTAGGAGTTTGGCGGCTAGTGGATTTCGGTAGATGTGGCTTTGGCACGCCGAGCGTGTCTTTGAGAATGAGCTTGAGGCAATGAACGGAATATCTGTTGATTATGGATTTGAGTTTGAATAATTTGGCTGTTGTCAAGAACTTCGCTTTTACCAAAAGTACTTATACAATGTTAAAGTATTTTGCATGTTAATAAAGTTTTATATCTTACAGATTGTCAAAATACGAAATAATAAAGCTGTGACCAATTCACCTTTCCAACATACTTGGTTGTCTGTCTTTTTTATTAGAGAAAGGGGTTGGTCAGGCAGGTTAATTTCTTCCTTCTTTGGTTCCGAGTCAGCCCTCGCCTTGGTCATGAGGCCATGGATAACAAATATAAGAAGATTACACAGTCACAGTGCCTGGATCTATGAGTAAGTGTCCCTGGTTTAAAAGTAGATTTCCTGTGTCGCTTCCCCGCTCAGGTCCCTGGAGTTCACCTTCTTCTTCCTGGTACATGTAAGTGCATTGTCCATGTATAATGTGCTGTGCGGGGAGTCACTAAGATCCTGCGCCCGATATCCTGCATGTGTCGCTTCCCCGCTCAGGTCCTTCAGGGTTCACCATCTTCCTCCCAGTGCATGTATGTGCTTGGATTGCGACACAATTTGTAAGTTAAATCCCGCGCTCAGTCCGAATTTGTCAGATCGGCCGCCGGCCGCCCCCCATTTATTTATTGTCGCAGGAAAGCCAGCGCGATTGTGACACAATCTGATAATGTGCAACACAATCCCCGGAGCGACCCCCGAAAAGTCGGGAAACCCGACGAAAATGTGGCCGCAATACCCTTAGTAAATAAATCCCAATGGGTTTTTTCAGACATGCAAACCTGCATGTTTTTTTAATGCGCGTTTAAATCTCAGCATGCTCTACTTTGCAAGTCACGCGCATGAAAACGCACCATACAAGTCTATGGAGATGTATCAAAAACACATCGCACCCTGATCGCAAATACTTAACATTCCTCAATATTCCTGAAATATTGCGGAAATGGCCCCCTCTACTAAGAGGTAGAGTTCCTAAACATCCCAGCACTACACTGATCATTGAGGAGCCATCTCCGGATCTCCTCCAGCCGCCTGAGCTCTTTTATCTCTCCGCTTCTTGCACAATCAACCTCCACAATAGTTATAGATGCCAAACCACGAGGTGTCTTGATTTGCTCCATTAGTGTCTTTGTCTCTATCCTAATATATTCTCTTGTGTTATTATGCATCCAGCTATGCAGGGAGCCCCAGATTATTCTTATGTCACCATCCTAGTCTGCACATGGGACCAGATTCTGTCCGATTCACAACTAGCACGCCCCAACAATAACAAATTGTAACTTTACAATTTTACTCAGTTTTATTGCTGTTTTAGCTCCTATCACTCCCTTGGCTGCTCAGTGTAATATTCCAGAGTGTGGGCGCGGCCTGTCTGAGCAGACACATTATGATTCCTCTATTTCTGTGTGCTGACAATGTGCTTAGATTATCAGGGTACAGGTTTATCTACACTTTCATTTAGCTTCTGAATAGTCTCATTTACTATCTGACACATAGGAAGAGAGATGAGACAGATCAGAGATGATGAAATCCATGAGATGCATATAAATTACATTCTCTCAGCCATAACATAACACTGTCAACTCTGCTGTGCCTCCCCCCCCCCCCCTCCCCTGGATAAAGAGCTTATCTGTCTGTAGCTTTACTCTCTGTAGGTTTCTCTGTAGGTTTCCATTACCATTATATCCTGTACACAATTACTGCTTAAAATGCCTGCATATAGCAAGGAGCCGCTTCACCTTCATCATGAGAATTTTTGTATTTTTTTTAAAAGTTAATTTAATTATTTTCTTTTTACAAGTCACACGGACGTTGGTGTTATGACAACTTCTATTCTACAGTTTTGCTGACCAATTGGAACTTGATTAATAAAATGAGTTGTAAAAAATCTCATATGTATTTATTAAGATGATCACTATAATAGGTGATAGTGATGGTGATGTCTATTAGGCTTATCCGTATATACTCGAGTATAAGCCGACCTAAGTATAAGTCCAGACCCCTAATTTTACCACAAAAAACTCTGAGAACCTATTGACTCAAGTAAAAGCCAATGGTGGAAAATGCATCAGCCACAGCCTCCCCAGTATATAGCCAACCAGCCCTCTATAGTATGTAGCCAGCCAGCCCCCTGTAGTATATAGCCTGCCAGCCCTCAGTAGTATATAGCCAGCCCCCCGTAGTGTAAAGCTAACCATCCCCCAGTAGTATATAGCCATCCCCCTTTAGTATATAACCACTGAGTTCCCTGTAGTATATAGACAACCCCCTATAGTATGTAGCCAGCCAGCCCACTGTAGTATATAGCCAGCCAGTCCCCTGTAGTATATAGCCAGCCCCCTTTACTATGTAGTCATCCATCCCCTTTAGTATATAGCCAGCCCCCTTTAGTATATAGCCAGCCCCGTGTAGAATATAGCTACCCCCCTTTATTATATAGCCAGCCCAGTGTAGTATAAAGCCAGCCCCCTTTAGTATATAGCCAGCCCAGTGTAGTATAAAGCCAGCCCCCTTTAGTATATAGCCAGCCCAGTGTAGTATACAGCCAGTCGGCCCCCAGTTTGCCCAGCACATAAAAAAATAAACTTACATACTCACCTTCCAGCGGTCATCGATGCTCGGTGCGGCTCCCCGATGCTCCGGTCCTCGCGGCTCCTCCTCGTTCTTCTCTCTGCTGTAACAGGCGGCAGAGACGTGTCCACGTGATCTGCCGGCCGGCGCATGGATGTAATGCGTAATCAGCGACAACACCATCGCATTATAGTGTGTGTCAGCCGGCAGAGCGCATGGACGCGCCTCTGCTGGGTAATACAGGAAAGAGAAGAAAGAAGAGGAGCTGTGCCAAGCATCGGGAGCGCCGGAAGGTGAGTATGTAAGTTTATTTTTATTGACTCGTGTATAAGCCGAGGTGGAGGTTTATCAGCACATTTTTTGTGCTGAAAAACTTGGCTTATACACGAGTATATAGGATATATATTCAAGACTGAAGGACTTCTCCAAGTCAAGATTTTTATTCCAAAAGATGTAGGTGAATCCAATGTAAGGGGCAGTCACCCGGTCCCACGCTGCGATCAGAAGCCTCTCCCAGTATCTCTCATCTCTACACGACCCCCTCAAGTCATTTGTTCTTAATTCCTTTTCACTGAAGCCAATTTCTCGCATCCTCTCATCACTGAAAGCTCATTTCCTCTTGTGGTTTACCACTTTCTTCACTTTCCTTCTCTTCTCATCAGGGATTTTTCTTTATATCTTACAAATGTAGGAGTAATATACAGTAAGATTATATCAGTCCACCCATTTAGACAATAGTTAACTCTACTCCTGCCATGTTGATCCCGGAGATCCAATAGTCAGGTAGGGGCAAAGGGTTATGCAAAAAAACGAGTGGTGATTCCTATTGTCACCTTGATGGCGCACAAAAGAAAAGTTTACCAAACTCTCTGAGTTGTGGAGCATCTTGAATGTGATCAGAATGGCCTCCGGAAATAAGGACCAGGGAATGCAAGACACTCCCCCAATAATAAGAGGAGGGATCTGATTATATGTATAATATGTCGGGTCACACAGTCATTGGTGGAACGATTGGATATATGCAAGCACAGCGCTTTACTGCAAGGTTAGACCAGGCGACTGGAGCCTTTGCTCCACATTCACATTTGGGAAACCATGACCCTACAACCAGTTTGCCATCTGTCCTACCTGGGCACACAAGACCTGCCCTTTAGGAGAGGCCATGATCTCACCATCATAATTCAGTGTCTCAGATCCTTCTGCATGCTCATCTTTCCTTATCAACTTCTTCATCTACACAAACTGACAGTTAAAGGAAATCTAGCACCAGGATGAAGGATTGTAAACCAAGCACACTGACATACTGGTGTGTGTGCCCTCTGGCAGGATCTGCTCTTCTTTTAGCTTTTTATGCCTTCGTTTTTGCAAAAATATATATATATATATATATATATATATATGCAAATGTACAAATTCACATCTATGGAGCCCAGACGCCCTTATTTGCATAATTTTTAAAAAGCTCAAGGGGGGCACACACCAGCACATGAGTGTGATTGGTTTACAATCCTTAATACTAAAAACCACAAGAGAAAATTACTGTGTCAATCCTTAAAGGATCTCATTCCGGCAAATAAATGTTATTTTTTTGTATAGTGAAAAATAATTTTAAAAAATTATAAAATTACCAATATACTTTCTATATCAATTTATCAGGGTTTTTTAGATCTCGGCTTGCTGTCCTTTTATAGAAAGTTACATTGTTATTTCCAGTGGATAGAAACTTGTCCATGGTCACACAGGTGCACGGCTCGTTATATCACACAGGTGCACAGCACTTTATATCACACACAGGTGCGTGGCTCGTTAGTATCATAGAGAGTAATCAGAGCTGTGGGATATATAACGAGCCGTCCACCTGTGTGATATAACGAGCTGTGCACCTGTGTGATATAACGAGCTGTGCACCTGTGTGATATAACGAGCCGTGCACCTGTGTGATATAACGAGCCGTGCACCTGTGTGATATAACGAGCCGTGCAATGTGTGATATAACGGCCGTGACACCTGTGTGATATAACGAGCCGTGCACCTGTGTGATATAACGAGCCATGCACACCTATAGAGTGATGATATAACGAGTTGTGGCACCGTGGTGTGATATAAAAGGAGCACGTACACTGTGTGATTAACGAGCTGTGCACCTGTGTTGATATAACGAGTCGTGCACCGGTGTGATATAACGAGTCGTGCACGGTGTGAATAAAGAGCGTACCACTGTGTGATATAATGAGCGTGCACCTGGTGTGATAAACTAGCCGTGCACCGGTGTGATAACGAGCCGTGCAACCTTGTGATATAAGAGTTGTGCACCGGGTGATATAAAGAGCCGTGCACCTGTGTGATATAACGAGCTGTGCACCTGTGCGATATAACGAGCTGTGCACCGTGTGTCACATTAAACGAGCCATGCACTGTGTGATATAAAAAGGTTGTGC
This sequence comes from Engystomops pustulosus, assembly GCA_019512145.1. Classification (NCBI taxonomy): domain Eukaryota; kingdom Metazoa; phylum Chordata; class Amphibia; order Anura; family Leptodactylidae; genus Engystomops; species Engystomops pustulosus. The sequence goes on along the minus strand of CM033651.1, from coordinate 68,230,219 downwards.
ACCGGTGTGATATAAAGAGCCGTACACCTGTGTGATATTAATGAGCTGTGCACCTGTGTGATATAACGAGTCGTGCACCGGGTGATATAACGAGCCGTGCACCTGTGTGATATAACGAGCCGGCGAACTGTGTGATATAATGAGCTGTGCACCGTGTGATATAACGAGCCGTGCACCTGTGTATATCCGGCAGTGCAACGTGTAGTGTATTGAAGCAGCTGTGCACCTGTGTGGATATAACGAGTCGTGCACCGGTGTGTGACTATAACGAGCCGTGCACCTGTGTGATATATAGCGAGCCGTGCACCTGTGTGATATAATGAGCTGTGCACCGTGTGATATAATGAGCGTGCAACCGGTTGTGATATAACGAGCCGTGCACCTGTGTGATATAACGAGCCGTGCCCCTGTGTGATATAATGAGCCGTGCACCTGTGTGACCATGGTCAGGTTTCTATCCACTGGAAGTAAACATAGAAGCTTTCTATAGCAGGACAGCAAGCAGAGATCTACAAAACCGTGAGAAATTGATACAGAGAGTATATTGAAATAATGTATATTTTTTCATCATACAAACAATAACATCAATTTGCCGAAATGAGAATATCCCTTTAATACTGGTGGTAGATTTCCTTTTACTTTCTGCCTAATATTCCCCCGATTCACAGTTTTTAATCTTATGGCTGCTCAGAATTTAACCCACTCATCCCCATTATTATTTAGTCCCTGCTATTAACAAACGTAATGGAAGACCCCAATAAACATCTTAAGCGGGCGTTTTATTTGGCTCTACATGGGGAAGCGCTCTTTGGTGTTATCTATGGATTTGCATAGGACTGCAGGACCCACAAGGGACGAATAAAGATTTTAGGGGCACATTCAGCTCTGCTATATACTAAAGCTAAACTGTGACAACCTTTCTGAACGGAATCTTTGCAGGGAGAGTTTATCGCATTTAGGGAACAGAAGTTAAATGTAACCGGATGATGCGGAAAGATGTGTACAAGTTGTCGGAAGGTGCCTCCAGCACGCAGGGGGTTAACACCAGAGCTCGCAGGGAGCCTGCGGGTTTGGCAATGCATTTTCTGGCTGATTGGTTTTGATGATAGCTTTGTCTGTTCCTTCCCTTTGCCCTTTTAACTTCATCCCAGTACATATGTGAGTGTTTCCCCCCACCGCCTGCCCCTCCCCTGCCTGCTCCTGGCTGCAGTTTATTAATTAAGCTGGGTGTAGCTGAGTGCCCATTTGCTGCTGCCTTCATTAGAGCTCTGCTTGCCTGGGAGTGCAGGACCCACCCAGGATCCCTGGACCCAGGGTGTTAGTCACACTACGGCAGCATCCTCCCATAGACACATCCTTGCAGAGCTGCACTCCAGCGCCTCCTCTACTCCAGAGGGTGCCAAGAGCTATCCAAGGGTCATCCATTGAATGTTTTGGAGAATGTAAATGATCTGGGGAGTGGACCTTGCCCCCCCTGCTACATCAACTTTACCTTGTGTGGATTTCATTGTCTTGAGATCAGTTTTGGACCTCAAGGAGGGATTGTAGCTCCTCTAAATCTCCCAAAGGCAGACGAGACAGGACCATGCAGCATGACCAATGCCCATCTCCAGTGCAGATGCATGGTGCATGCTGAGCACATTGCAGGGTGACATGAAGTAGCCAGGACTGAGCCGGGCACATCCACCTACTGCGACAGCAACAGGACACCATGGGGCGATCCCCTCCAAGCCCCTAAACATCAGCTGTAGACTGCAGCCAGACACACCCTGGAGACACAACAAGTGGATTATTGCAGAGGGTTAACTTTCTACCTCCAGCAGTGAAGCCCCTGGCAGCGCAGCATGGCGTCCGTCAGGTGGGCACTATGCATCCTCTGCCTCTCTCACGGTAAGTTCTGCCCATTAATCCTATCTCTCATTCGGAAATGATTAGTTTTAATACTTCCCAAAATTTCCATATGCTGCAGTGCGTTTCTAGATATTCTTTAACCCCTGAATGGCCATGTCATCGCGTCACTGCGTAGAGTGGATACATGGGTGAAAATCCCTTTGCTGTTTCCAAAGTTTTGGGGTCCTGTTTGAAAGTTGATATATATGACCCTTCACTACCTTGTATACCGCTGGGTTTATATGTAATCCTTAAGATCTACCTACCATTGTCTCGTGTTACGCAGGTGGACCTATAGATTTATGGATTTCTCATTAGTTTTATGGCGCTAACCTGTTCCATGCTATTAACTGTTTCAGTACAAATTTACCTGTCGATCGTTGGAAATACACCGAAGGTTGTAGATCGCAACCCGGCAGATTGATAGCAACAAAGATTGTTCATTGAAAAATATAATATATTTACAGCAAATAGATTCCCTACTATGGACTCAGAGGTGATCCTGTCCATTACTTTGAGTAGATAATCCGAGAGTGCCCTATACTTATAGGTGGTATGTGATATAGGTGGTCCCCTACTTAAGAACACCTGACTTACAGACGACCCCTAGTTACAGACGGACCTCTGGTAGTTGGTAATTACTGTACTTTATCCTTAGGCTACAATAATCAGCTGTAACAGTTATCACAGGTGTCTGTTATGAAGCTTTATGTTACTCCTGGTTCTTATGACAACCCAACATTTTTAAAATCCAATTGTCACACCAAAAATAATTTGTCTGGGGTTACAATTATAATCTATAAAGTTCCGACTTACATACAAATTCAACTTAAGAACAAACCTCCAGAACCGATCTTGTACGTAGCCCGGGGACTGCCTGTATTATTGGTGCATCTTTCCAGGCTCTCTTCTTATACTTGCACCAATTAAATTATTTCGCTTAAATTAAACCCTTAACCTCTGCCAAAAACCTGCCAATAATTTGGCACAAACTATGACTCCTCTTAGCCACACGCAGGAGTGTTGAACAGGCAGCACAAATCTGTCTGGAGCCCATTGACTTCAAACCGAATCTTAAATCGGAGTTGAACATGGCAGTTCGGTGTAGGACATTTTGCAAACTTGAGTTTTTTTGGACCAAACCCGCTCATGGTCAAGGGACCTAAAGGGGCTGTCCATTTTCAGAAAATACTTGTTACGGTTTATGTAAGGTAAAGTTATACAATTTTCCAATTTATTCTCTGTATCAATTCCTCATGGTTTTCTAGATCTCTGCTTGCTGTCATTCGACAAGAAACTTCATTGGATAGAAATCCAATTTTCTAATATACTTTCTGTACCAATTCCTCACATTTTTCAAGATCTCTGCTTGCTGTCCTTCTATTCTTGTATGTTTACTTGCTGTGGCTGGAGATCTGTCCATGGTCTTGTGATGGAGTCCCAGGTGCAGGAGCCCTTAGTATCACACGGCTCTTATTACTCAGCTCCTATTAATAGTGGATTGTCACAAGACCATGAAAAAGATTTCTCTCCAATGAAGTTTCCTGTTGAATGACAGCAAGCAGAGATCTAGAAACCTGTGAGGAATTTATACAGAAAGTATATTGGAAAGTTGGATTTCTATGCAATGAAGTTTCCTGTTGAATGACAGCAAGCAGAGATCTAGAAACCTGTGAGGAATTGATACAGAGAATATATTGGAAAATTGTATGACTTTTCATTACACAAACAATATCAGTTATTTGCTGAAATTGGACAACCCCTTTAATTGCTACAGTACATTATGACCATGCTCAGCTTTCATAGGGATTTGTCTGCCCCAGAAATCCCGGCGCAGGTGAGCGAGAGGTTCAGAAGTTTGATAAAGGTCCAAGCAGCTGCTGTTTTGTGCAGTGTAAACACGTCCTTGTCATATATTCTTATCACCATATGTCAGTGTTTGCTCATAAAGTCCGGGCACAGGGGATGCAAATCAGAGCTTTTTAATAAAAAAAGTTACAGGACCCGCAGATGTAGCAGAGCCGAACCTGTCAACTGTTTGTTACTCTATTGGAAACCATGACAACTCCCCAAATAGAATAAGAAGATAAACCGTGAATGAGACAATGAGACTGACCGTGCGACATGACAAACTCTGCTCTGCTACGTGCATCGCTACAAGTAAACTAACCTCTATATCATGGACTTTACAGATTCTTGTTTACACACCTATAAAGTATAATGCGATTGGATACATGTGAAAACATCAGCCCTGATATGATATGGAATTGTTGTGTTTGGCTCGGCTTTAAGCAACGTGACAGATTTATGGAGAAGAGGAGGTAAAGATAATTAAAGCTGTGATGGATGGGAAACATTGATTAAAAATCCCAGCAATAAAGGTTTAATCAGTTATGACTATGGAATGGTGAACTCACACGATGCGGAATTAGAAACAAAATTGCAGATACAAGGGAAAAAAATTACTAAACATGTCAAAGGTAACAAAGTCTCCAAGTGCCTGTATACCGATGCCTGGAGCGGGGTGTAGCCTCATCAATACGCATATATGTATATATGCGGTCCCCTACTTAAGGAAACCCGACTTACAGACAACCCCTAGTTACAGACGGACCCCTCTGCCCCCTGTGACCTCTGGTGACCTCTCTGGATGTTACTATAGTCCCCGGCTGCAATGATCAGCTGTAAGATGTCTGTAATGAAGCTTTATGGATAATCCTTGGTCCAATTACAGCAAAAAAAAAATTGAAACTCCAATTGTCACTGGGGCAGAAAAAAATTTGTCTGAATCTACAATTATAAAATATACAGTTTCGACTTACATACAAATTCAATCTAAGAACAAACCTATGGAACCTATCCTGTATGTACCCCGGGGACTGGCTGTGTATGTGTGTGTGTGTGTATATATATATACAGTGTGTATAGAATAGGATATTAAGTAATCCCATCTGTATACACGAGCCCAGCACTGAAGGACTGTTTAGTGGACATAGACACTTGTGAATATCACTCCAGTCTCTTTCTGAGATTTGACTTTCATTTTGTCCTGCGCCATGAGTAATTTTATGGTTTTGAAATTAATTTTATGTTCCCTGGAAAGAGACTTTGTGCCGTCCTCTTCCTGCTGCAAATGTTCATTACACCAGTGATTTCATTATAGAGACTCTTTATTGTTCTGCAGCCAATTTAGTGACCACGGACACAGGAGCAGCCACAGGCAGAGCTCAGCCGCCATTCAGGAAAAATCGCAGAGAAAGGGGAGTATGGAAAGGGTTAAAACGGCCTTAAAGATTGTGGGTTCCCAAACTTGTCTGATTATCACACAAAAAAATTGTATATAAAAGTTGCTTAAGTTATTACATCTATGTAGAAACTGATCTGCTTAAATTTTTTGCATAAAATTTGCATACATTTTTTTCCAGCAGAACTTGACTTGTGTGGGGGGGAGCGAGGGGGGTATCTGCTGATAGTAACTATCAATGAGAATCTGGGGGAAATATGTGACATTGCTCTATAAATTCTGCACAAATAACTTTGGCGCAGTTTTATCCGTCCTGTGTGGATAATCCGGATGTTACAGAAGATGGAAACTTCTCCTTTATTTCTGCTTTATGCCGCAATAGCTAAGACTAAAGCGATGTATAGTGAATTACTGTCCTTGGATAAGCTTCAGTCTCTCTGTGTCACTGGGCACTGGGCACATTGTGCTTGACTTGATGACGACCCCTGTTATGGATCTCCCTGTGTGGTGATGGGACCCTCTATCCCTGTAGAACATTACCACACCAGGAATGTAACGTAATAGCTTTATAATAACGCCCACATAGAGACGATGGTGCGCTACCCAGGCCTCATCCATGATTGGAGACAGCAGTGGTGGGGAAAATGGCGCCCCCTTCTGGTGTGTTTAACTCAACCAACCACTTAGACACTGTGTGTATCTTTTCTATTTCTGGACAGTTTCTATATAGCCAAATATGTTAGAGAGGGTCCCTCACGGGTTATCACTACCCAATAGACGGATTGCTCTTTCTATCTGGGGCTACCTGCCTTAAAGTGTCTTATCACCAGCTACCAATACAGGCAGGATCTGCTCTTGAATTTGTGGTCCGGCTGTGAGACTATGGCCATGACTGTAAGCCCATAAAAAAGACACGGAGTATACTAGTGTTCATACAATTGCTATGACAAAAGAGTTTTGTGTGCGTGTACCTTAAGGCATTCACACGTGCGTTGCGTCACATTTTTTGATGCGTTTTCCCAAGGCTTGAGCCTGAACACCGCTGAGGTTCATTGTGTTCCACTGCATCTGACTAAAACGCAATGTAACCCCACGTGTGATGCAGTGCTAGCTTTGGAATGCGTCAAAAACGCAACGTATGGTGTGAAAGCGCCCTGACTGATGATTACCGAATGGCAGAAGTCATACTATAATATGCTCAAAAACATTGGAAGGATATGAGGTCACTCTAAGATCGCTGTCTTTTGGGATTTCAAGGGATCTATTACAATGTTCTGCAAATACAAGAGGTGTGACAGAGCGGAGTATGAGAAGGAAACAGGTCAGTTAGTTAATAGTCTCTCTTAGGGTATGGTCACACGTATCGGCCCATCTTCATTAGCATTTCACAGTGGAACGCATGGTTTCTTACCGTCCGCATGCGTTGATGGAAAAAAGCAAATTAGTCGGTGCCGAGACGCCCCATGGCGGTAGTGTACCGCACCCTGGGCCAGGTCCACATGCAGCATTTGTGATCCGTTAACCACTGAAATACTTGCGATCGGAGGAGGATCATGGGGGGTTTTATTACACATGTCTGGTTTCTCTACAACTTTCAAAGACTTTTACTTGGTCTCAGTTGATACCAGGGGCCGGTTCTAGACAAAGTGGGGCCCTTGGCAAACTAAAAGTGGGGCCCCAAAATAAACTATTTATGACAATCACAGTCAGTAAGAGACTTCCTTTAGTCTGGTAAAACACACTGTAATAGGGAGAATTTAGGTGATAAATAGAGTGATAGAGAGATGATAGGCAGTACGGTGGCTCAGTGGTTAGCACACAGCCTTGCAGCGCTGGTCAACATCTGCAAAGAGTTTGTATTTCTCTCGGTGTTTGTGTGGGTTCCTCTGGGTCCTCCAACAAACCAATATTTTTTTGAAAGCAGACACACCCCATTTTCAAATTGCACAAAGGTAGAGACAGAGGCGCCTCATGCAATTGATTCAAACTGAAAACATTTTATAAAAAAATACTTAAATTTGACAAAAATGTGCTCCAAAACGAAGCATTTACCTCCCTTCCCCTAATGTAATAGATGGACGTGTGTAGAGCTCACAAATGTCCCATATGATATGGTCACAAATAAATCCCAAAATATCACAAACTAATAACTAGATATCTGCTCTTCAATAGAAAATTTTAAGACAACCTTCAAAATATCAATAAAACAGAATAAACCAAAACCCTATATATTCATAGCAGACAACCAGGCGATGCAGGGCAATCAACATTCAAAATTTTAAGATTGTAACAAATCCAGATACATAAAGAAAACAACTTTCTAAACCAGTAAGAGGAGGGAGATGATACAGACCCCACAGTGTGAGAGTCACCAAAAAGCAGCAAAGGAACTCACAACCACAGGGGACACCAACTTTTTTGCAGAAAGAAAAGCATAAGAGATAAAGTGTGTTCGATCGAGAGAAGGGTAAAACAGAACTTGAGGATGATACCCCCAAAAAACATATAAATAACATATAAAGTGAATATTCCTTATCTGGAGGTGTAGCAGCAAATCTCCCTGCAGCCTGAGGGCTAAGATCTGGAGGGGGGGGGGCCACACGGGGGCTGTATCTTTGGCTTTGGATACATGAAACCTCACTGCTTCCTCCAGGGAAAAGAAGAGCCCCTCTTAATGAACTAAAGGTGTGCTAAGTGCAGGAAAACGGAGAAAACGGAAACGCTGCGAGGAGGGATAATATAAAAATGGCACCGAGATATCCTCACTGATAAACGAAAATCGGAGCCCGGGCACCGAGAACACAATCGACATGAAAGAAGTTCCCTGCAGAGGCAGCCCACTGCCGCCCAGAGCGCCGGCCGGTAATACAATATATGGATCGGTACTCGACGCGAGGGACGGGGGCAAAAGCAGCTGAAACAGCCGGTCTCGAGACGCCTTCTCAGTCCAAACAAGGGCATCATCATCAATGAAACACGAAAATAACACCAGCGGGGGTTAATAGCCCCAAACCGGGAGGTCTTTCTTGGATGAGAGGACACAGCATGGCACAGACTGAGAGGCACGGACGTTGTCTGTCTGAATCCGAGACTGGGAGCTCTGTTTTTCTCTGGCATGAGAAAATAACGAATGGCACAAACAATAGAAATGGAGACGTAGAAATCCATATGCCGCAAACCTTGTATTGTCAATTTAGGGTGCGGTTCAAACTGTGGCTTGAATTAGCAGAAAAATCAATCTGAAATGACGTCTAGTAGGCGATTACAACCCCCAACCCAAATACTGATGTATACTTTCCGAGTCCAGGGAGATCAGATACAAAAGGGGAACCAATGCTGATCCACACCACCCAGTACAAAAAACTTTTGTAGATGGCAATGCTCCATAAGCATGTCACTTGAGGGAGGGCACTGACCATCTGATATCTGTATACCTATAAAGAGGAACACCGAGGAACGGAGAAACATAGAACAATGGGTTGGGGTCGAAGTCTCCCTAAACTGGGCGGATAAAGCGATTTTTTTTGTTTTTTACACTATTGACGGGGAGTTGGGGGGTACTACCTGTCCCCATTGGGCCTCAATAGTAGTGGAGAACGATATGTCTGTCCCACATGGCCAGCAGGACAGTCTGCCCAGTAATCCCCAGGTGTATCCCCCCCCACAAGGCTCCACAGAGGAAGAGGCAGACAGAACCATACACTTGGTATTATGATATAAGAGTCCACAGGACCCCACAATGAGGCTACAGAGAAATCACCAGCTGGCACACTACCAAAGTACATGCAGTGGCAGATTTCCCGGGGCAACGTCATCCTGAATCGTTTGTATATTGTTGCCTGACAATTTAAGTTTTACTATATACAAATTAGGAGCATGAGCACTTTGAGCTCGAAGCTACGGCTGTTAACACCCCTACCCCACAGCTCTCAGAGACACCCAAGTGTCTACTATGGCCCAGACAGCTGGTGGCGCAGGAGTACTGCACATGCGCAGCCATGCGGACGGCGTCCTTTCGGGAATGCACATAAATGTCTGTAGAGCTCTACAGCACAGGGCTGCGCATGGGCAATACTCAGGGGGCTCTGCGACTCCTTGAGCTGGTGCCAATTACACAGGCCTGCCACTCGCAGAGGACATTGCAGATGCCTGGGAAGTCTCGGCACAGCTCCAGGGGGCGTGTAATAGCCATAGCCACAGAAACTTTAAGAGTTGTCCACAATTTTGAAAACTTAAGAAACATTTTACATAGTAAATGATGGGCCCCTATCCATTACTTCCCACTAGACGGGCATGAAGTAACGATTAGGGTGGTCTACCAGAGGGGGACCATAGGCGGTGGTTAAACCAGATGAGTACATGTTATTAGGGGTAATGGATCTATGTCACTTCGAAGGTGCTTCATCCCAGTATGCCCCCAATAGACGAGTGACGCCGATACAACTAGTAAATCCTCTATTATCACATTAGATTGGACGAGCAGAGGCAGTCCTAGGTAATTTGTCGCTCCATCACCCGGGATACAGTGCTTCCATGATGGAGAGACCTGCAATGATTGATGACCGATTCTCATGATGTAATAAATCTCTGTTTTCTAGATGGGTCAGAAATGTCCGAGATTTATCTGTGTCCAGAGAACACTACAAAAAACTCCATGACTTGTTTGTGTTCTTAGGAAAGAAAATCTCATTCATGGTGTTTAACCCCTTAACGACTGGCCTTTTTTTTCCCTTTTTACTCCCCCTCCTATAAGTTCTTTAATTTTTTTTCATGTAAGGAGCCGTATGAGGACTTGTTTTCTGCGTAACAATTAACTTCATAGTGACAGTGTTTATCATTCCATGCCGCGTAATGAATGGGAAAAACATCCAAATGCAGTGAAATTGGTGAAAAACGCTTTGCGCCATTTCTGTGGGCTTGGATTTACGGCTTTCACTGTGCGCCCCAAAGAAGTCTACTTTATCTCTGGTCGGTACAATCACGGGATAACAATTGTAACAGGTTTTATATCAATGTTCACATTACAATTAAAACCTCCTGAACAAAAAAAAATATGTATTTTTGCCATCTTCTGGCGCTATAACCTTTTACACACTTCGGTGCCCGAGCTGGGGTGGTGTCATTTTTGCAACTTTTGATTATATTTTCAATGCTACCATTTTGAGACTCGAGGCCTTTTTATCACTTTTTTTGCATTTTTTAATTTTTTGTGAAATGGCAAAAAGTGTCATTTTACTCGCGCTATTTTCCGATATGGGATAACGTTCTAGGAAAGGGGGGGTGATTTGAATTAAAAAAAAGTATGGGGCCAGTATATGGGATTTTCCACATCATATATACAATGGGCAAATTGTGCAAAAATAAAACGAGACAACCTCGGGTCTTGTATGACCTAGGGCTGATCTGAATGTATAGCTTCCGTCAGGTTTTGCCGTGCCTGTGAGCCCTACCATCCTCCTGCTCCTGACATGCGGCATATTAGGGATAGGGGATAAATATAGAATAAAAGATATAACTTTTCCCACCTTAAACAACCAACTGTTAACATGCCTTAAGAAATCTACCATCAAAATCCAGGCATATAGACCAAGGACATTACTCTAGATCCAGCACTGGGACTGTGGATACTCCTTCTATTTGTTATCCATCCTCCTTCCTGCTAAACTCAACTTTAAAATCATGCTAATGAGCCGGAAGGCTCCTGGGGTGTTCCCATAGTCCCCGTGGCTGGAGCTGTCACAGGCTGTTACCATCTCCCCTCTCGCTCCTCAGCATTCCCCTCCCTCTGCCTATGAATCCACTGCAGCACAGAGTTTCACAAAACCGGGTGAGGAGAGGACAGTGGTGATGACAGTGCAGCTCTGTGAAGCCGAGCAGGAGGGCTCTGATTATAACCCCCCCCCAAGCCCCTTATTTATTTGCTTTAGAAGGAAGGAGGCCATGGACACAAATATAGAATATTGCTACACCCATGGTCCTTGATATATGAGTAAGTGCCTCGTTGTTTTGATGGTAGATTTCCTTTAAATATCGGATTTGGCATGTCTGGAATATCCTAGCCCATTATCCCTGAGTAACCAGTGTTACATTTTGATTTCTATTTCAGATAGGAGGAGCAAAGCTGTCCTTTCGGCACAGAACCCCCATTGATGGTAGAGAGTGGGAGCCTTAATTATGGTTAGGGTTACTCTCAGATTAGTGGTATTAGGATGGAGCAGATACCTGGCAATTAACGACAACCTAATAGGGTCTGGAGAGACAAGTCCTACCATGGTAGAATCCGTAGTTGGCTCCTTTGTTAATGGATGCACCGAGTTGGGTTGATTAGGTAGGTGGCGAAGGAATTTGTTGAACCCACCCATCATTAAGCCAAGCTGAATCTGTTTGGAAGGGAAAACCGGAGAGCTCCAGCTAGGCAGCTCTTAGAGGTGACTTATCTCGATGATTTCTACATGGCACCACGATCCTTGCTCTATACCAGTGATGCGAACTTTAGAGATCGAGTGCCCAAAATGAAACCCAAAATTCCTAGCTTTTCCCAAAGTCCAAGACGGCAATTAGTAGTAACAACATTGCTACCAGAATCTTTGAGCTCCAATCCGACCCTGTCCGCACCTTTTCACCTTCGACAGGACCAAGCAGCCAGGATAGGGCACTACTTGGACTGCCTGAGACTGCAGGGAGATGCCATGTCTGGCAAACTCTGTGCCTGGGAGACAGCCCGAGTGCCACAGAGAGTGCCTCCCGTGCCATAGGTTCGCCACCACTGCTCTATAGCATCTGTGAGATCTTTGTGAGTATCAGCTGATTTGTCCAACCAGAGCCTTCTACACTACCACTTACCCAGGATGGATACGTTGTGACCATACCCTTAATGACATAGGTCTTACAGTAGAACCGATGACAAAAACAAGTAATTTCTTTCATATAGAATTGGACCTTTATCTCATAACCAGTGGCCTTGAGATTGTTAATTAATATGTCAATTAATGGTGTTTATATTTGTCATTTGTCTGAATGGAGATTGTTTTCCCCTTGGACCCCAAACGTGGTATGACTGCCAATGTTTTACTTCCTCTGGTGATGGGCTAGGCTTTTACTAAACCTAACTATGTCGGAGTGGGGGGGGGGGGGGGTCCCAGTAGTGGCCACATGAGAGACCTTGATTCTCTTCTGTCGTTCTTCTAGTCGACGTGTGCTCAGGTCTGGGACTCAAAAATCTCTTTATTATAGGCAACTTCCAGGAAAAACAAGCGTCTTATGTGTGCACAGCCAGCCACAAGCGGGCAGGTGGGAAGCAGGTGCAGCTTAGACAAAAGACGCGCAGGTAACGGTGGGATAGATATCGTCACACGGCGACACGTCACTGGTTATGTTACATGGGATATTAACTGAGATTTACGTTACTATGTACTTACTACAGACCCTTCCTGGATCAAAACATGGGGGACGCTGTGGGATATAGAGGCCACTAGCGATGGAGGTTGTAATGTCAATACTCATAATCTTATATCTGACTGATACCTAGAGCAGAGGTAACAGGACCTGTCTGTTATTCTATCTAGTAGGAGAAAAGGGACACCGGCTTGCCATTCAATGTAAAGGTTGATATGTCAGATCTGATGTGACAGTGAGTGTAACGGCACACCCAAATGGTAACATCTAATTGTCTTTATTTTAACAAAATTCTCAGGAATAAAAACAAAAACTGGGTTAATTAGGGCTAAGACATGAGCGGAGAATTGTCTACTAACTAGCTATGTCGGTGATATGTTAAGTTAAAGGCTTGTCCAGCGGTTGAAGTTCCACTCGGCCACCGGTATGCGCATGTATTTCAACTAAATGTCATGGGTGCTCCGTCCCATATTGCGGGCTCACCCGGCTTCTGATCCCACCCCGAAGGGCCAGCGCACCGCCATTTCTACTTCCTTGTTCCATGTTCCTTGCGTTTCCGTGTTCCCGTTCCCGTTCCCATCTGCCTGGACCTCCCGTTGCTGACCCGGATTGGTGTGACCTTGCATCTCTGCCGCCTGCCCTTGACCCTGTGCCTGAAAACTGACCACAAGAGTCTCCTGCCAAGGTACCTTCGACCTCGCTGCTCCCGGGCTAGTTCTCACCTGTGGAACGACCTGGTGGCACCTGCCGCGCAAGTCCAACCCTTTGCGGACGGCCTGGTGTTCTGCGCACTTAGATTCCAGGCCCAGGGTGTCGCTAGTACCATCTCCTGATGGTGCAGTGGATCCACTCATCCGACATCCTGACAACTAAGATTCTTTCATTTTTATATTCCTGAGCTATAATCCCCACAAACGTAGTCAGGGTGACCTGCTATCCAGCCCCTGTAAGTGCTTAATATAATATTGGTAATAACAAGTAAAGAAACCTGATTTATTTCTTTTTACTGGAAACCTGTGATCACATGCAAGGAAAGCTTCTTGTCCTTCCTTCCAGTGTATGAGTCACTTTCTCTTTCCAGATTCTTATTCTAGACTCAGTGCACAACCAGTAAGGCACAGTATAGAGCGAGGATCGTATAGTAGGTGGTGTAGAGATACAAGCCGCGGAGTGAACAAGAGAACGTTCTGACTTGTTAATAGGATTGTAGTAGATCTGGTGCCGGAAAAAACGACCGCAATCCAGGATCGTAACAAGAGTACTTAAACAATTTACCAAACTATTTTTTAATGTGTAAAAGGATAAGTGTTCCCCAAGACATCGGTGCGTGTCCATCTATGGCGTCTCCGTATTTGCTTTCTGTTATGTCGTTTGATGTCGATGACAGAGATAACAAAAACTATTTCAGTTCTTGTAAATGGCTAATTCAGTAAACCTAGTTCCCAGAGAGATGAAGGACTGATGACAGAGGGAAAGCAGCTGGTGGAACTTACACTGAGCATTAAGTAGAATTAGGTCCACCTTTGTTTGGTGGTCAATTACCGAATGTATGAGGCTACGTTACTATGGACTCCTCTCATAGAATTGGTATTAATGGTCAATCAAAACTCTGTTTCCAGTGAAAACAATTAACACACAACCAAATTTCACCCCCTCTCCTGCGGTCTGTAGTTCTCAGGGCTAAAGGGAGAACATCAAATTAAAATGCTGCCCCCACAATTCGTCATTAAAAATCCCTTTATCACCTCACTATTATATCTTCTATTCAAGTTGTTGGAGATGAATGTTCCTCCTTCAGACTGATAACAGGTGATATGGGTGATGCAATACTTCCTTATTGTTCGCCCGAATCTTCCTGCCTGTGTTTTTGCAATCTCACTTCCGGTTTCTCCTTGACACCCAGAATATGGCTGTTTAGTGGATTATTATGAAATCTGCAATGGAAGCGTCAAGCAGTCTGAAAACTTAAACTTCAAAGAAGACCAAATTTGCCCTTCACACAGCAATACTTCTGGTAAAGGGTTAAAAGCCCTCCGCATAATAATAATAATAATTCTTTATAGGCACACACAGATTACGCAGGTCAGTCCTGTCCCCAATGGGGCTCATAATCTAATCAACATCCAGTTTGTTTGGAGTGGTGGGAGGAAACTGGAGGACGGAGGAAACCCACGCAAACAGAGAGAACAAAAACTCTTTGCAATTGTTGACTTTGGGACTTGAACTAGCGCATCAAAGCTGTAATATTAGCTAATGTTTTTCTGATATGCAAATGAATATAAAAGTCAGATCTAAGTTGAATAGTAATGGTTTCTACAGGCTGCCAGTGAACTATTGTCCACTTCCTGTCCTACCAGAATGATGTCCCTCTAATGCATGGTGTATTTTAGTTTCTGAGACAAAGGCTCAACACGTTTTGGGAGCGATTGTCCTGGTGGAGGAGGCAGATTTAAGTGGGACATGCACTGCACTTTCAACAAAGGAAAGTGGGGGTGAAGGGTTATTGTGCTTACATCCAACGATGTGAGTTATACACTTCTATGCCCTCACGGCACCGTACAGGGGCGGTACGGTGGCACACACATGCGCACTGTACTGCTCCATAGCCCGTAGACATTTCCTATCTTTCTATTAAACGTGCCGTCGCTTGTATATCCTATGGAGGCTCGCTCATCCCCTCCTCTCCCGGCCGATGTATGACGCAGTACTGCGATAACCTGGCACATCATGTAAATGTATCCTTTAACACAACTTTGAACTTTTATAAAGCAGGAAAGAGTAAAACCTGTGATTTGGCGCACCGAGCATTAACCGAGCAAATATGTGTGAATGTACTGAAATCTAACATCTCTGCAGTTCTCCCCTTCTGCAGTGCTATATTTGGTGTACCTTTATTGGGGGAGCGCGGGAGATGTGACAATGCTATTAGTCAATGGCCAATTGCAGAAAATGGATAACTCATCTGTTGACCTTTATCTCTAGAAGTGTAACTGCTCTCTAGAATCCTTAATTGGTTTCAGTAGCTGCTGGTCCGTGCCGGAGACGGGAACTGAATTCTAGTGTTAGATTTGTTCCTGTATCTTGTATTCTGAAGATGCACAGAGAAAACTGTCTATCGGTCTTACTTGCCCCAATCTTTGGAGGTTTCCATTATATTCCATCAAGTTCTCATTCCCCATAGGGCTCGTGTTTACAAGGTGCAGTTTTGTTCTGCTGTTTTAAAAGGGGAAATATTTTCGTGGGCTGCAGCTATTTATTTTCTTCACGGATTATGACAAGATTCGGCTGAACACAATGTGCACTTGGCCTCTCCGGGGGCGTTCTACATACCTATACTATATCATAATGTATCATTTCTGTCATCTCCTCTCAGTGTCATTCCATCCATGCGTTTCTAGTTACGAGTTTTCTGCCCCGGTGATGGGCAGTGCGGACACCCTAGAGTATCATCCTAGGGTGGACAGTTTTAATGACATTAGATGTGGCTTCTAGGCGCCGGTTTTTTATGGGATTGTAAAGGCCTAACAACAGCAACAAAAAAACTTTCCTTATATATGTAGCGATGCAGATGAGTGGAAAATATATTGGCCATGCGTTTATTTACTGACTTACCAATAAATAACTAGACCTCGCCCCTTCCACACTTGTGAGTGATGCTGAACTCGTTTCATAGGCGCAGCACGTGCTGCGGGATCCTCCTGCCCCAACGCTGCAAACCAGAACTGAACCTTGACCTAACCTGAACATGCTGAGTTCAGCTCCGGTTTGCAGGGTTCTGTTTGGGCCAGAGATCCGGCGGCGAGTGTGATACGAGGTTTCAGCGCATCAACAATCACAGTGTGGCAAGGGGGCCTAAGAGAACCCGTTCATGCAAAATACCCCCTAAACTAAATAATATGTTCATAAACTGCCCATAGAGAGAATTGGCCTCTATCCTTCATTGTCCCTCTACATCCTGTACCTAAGCACTGAGGTCCTAAAGGCTGTTGCAAATGACCTGTGATATGTCCAATGAAGCATTAGCATATTCAGCTGTCCAGCTATCATGGTGAGGAGGCACGCCCACCCCCCATGCATGACTGACGCTGTATAATGGTGTGAGGCGTATAATGGTGTGAGCTGTTAATGGTGTGAGGCTGTATAATGATGGTTCCTCATGGTGCTTGGTGGCCACGCCTCTGCAGCCTGTGTGTGACAATGTGTGTGTATAGGAGAGATACAGCTGCTCCAGCAGCCATGTTACAGTAGCCGAACATGTCAGGTACTTGTTGTAGCTGATGTCTGTGTATGAGGAGGATGGCAGCATGTCACGAGAGCAAGCAAACACACTAGCAGCGTTAACTATACATTACACACAGCATGAGCAGGGGGAGGAGAGGGGAGGGAGGAACAGGATGGTGACCATCAACTGCCTATGACATGGAGCCAGGCATGTACTGATAAAAAATAAAGATGATTTCAATGAATAATGTAATGAAATCACTAGATAAGGCTTGGGAACCTGTGAGCTCTCAACGTAGGGTGGGTTTGGGGGGGTTTTGGGCTCTTGGGGGGGGCGGTCCGGGGGGGGTGGGGGGGGAGGAGGTTGCAGGACAAGTACCGAGCACTGATGACAGTGTGTCCTTTAAGCCAAAGCCTTAACGATTTATTCTAAGGTGGATTCCCCGAGCAAAAACAACACGGTCCAATGTTCCTGAGTTTCTGAATGCTAATTGCTCCACTCCTCAAGGGATGGCAAGAGTTGAGAAACACGTGGCACATGTGACAACATTCTGGTAGCCAATAATCCAGTCATGAGGTATGGAGAAGAAACCGTCCCACTCCAGGAAAGTATTAGCCCCCAGAAACAATCTCACACTCGAGGAATCCAATAGA
This sequence comes from Engystomops pustulosus, assembly GCA_019512145.1. NCBI lineage: Eukaryota > Metazoa > Chordata > Amphibia > Anura > Leptodactylidae > Engystomops > Engystomops pustulosus. The sequence continues at coordinate 68,212,815 of CM033651.1, read as the reverse complement.
TGACGAAATCCCATGAGGAAGCCCTCCCAGGTTGGGTCCAGGTTCCCTACATGCTTTCACCCTATTTCGTCATAATCGTCATCTATCATGATTATCATTCATTATGTAAAGTGAAGTGCTGGGCAAAGAAAATTGGGTGAAGTAAAGGCCGGGGCGCCCTATAGACCGAACGGTCAAACACGTGAATCTTGTTACCATTTGACAGTTTTCTTTCTCACTTTTTCTGGTGCCTCCTTAAAAGGCTATCAATATGCCATTGGCAACCCACAAGCGGAAAGCTGGGGACGTACCTTGATTTTGTGGGGCGCGGGCGAGCGGTAAAGTGGATTTGCGGTCCAATCTGTAACAATTCAAATAATCATAAAGAAAGAATTTTGTGCTGGAATATGTGTATGGATGTTCATACTCGCATGTCCTGTATACACAGCGGATAATTCAGCATGTATACAGACCCGCTGGTCCAATGGGCTCAGACTTGTGTGTTTCTAGGAGATTTATCTGTAGCAATCGTCTCATCACCCGCAGGCTCACAACTACAGATCATCTAACTCAGATAATTATAGCGGATACCATTCATCCGTACTGATGGTCAGTACTAATCTTCTCCTATACTCTAGGAGGGATCGTGTGAAAACTCATAATTCGTACGGAAATAGGAGTAAAAAATCTACAATCTAAAAAACAGAATTAGGATAAAACTTCACATCTGGATTAATTAGTACATAAAAATGACAGCTTCCCCTTTAATGTATAATCAACCGGTTGAAGCCCCAGGTCACGGCCTAGAAACCCGCTTTACTGCGGCATTAAACAGAGTTTACAAACAACGCAAAGAGGCCAACCCATAATCCCAAGAAATACTGCTGCTCACACCCTGATGGAGCCCGACGGCCAGGTGGCACATGTGACTAGAGTTCACTTACCAACTGTTAGAGGGACTGATCACCGAAGAGAGCACTTTTTAGCGCTCCCCCAGCCCAGAGTAGTCATACACTGCCAAGAGTTTTTGTATAAAAAATAGGTTTTACATAAAAACAGATGCGCTAAGCCAATGATGGGCGTCTTCATATATCTGAAAGGACACATGGAGGAGCGGTTGTTCCCAAGGGTGGGGGGGGGATGCTCCTCTATAAGTCACCTCCCAGGGAGCGAGTGCCTAGTCACAGAACATGGTATGGAAAGTTACTATATAACATCTTTTTCCGTAAGGCCCATTTTTTTAACAAAATCACCTTGGCAGTGTAGGTAACTATGCTTTGTGGCGCTGGGGGAGTACGCTAAAACTGTCTCTCTGTGACAGGTTCCCTTTAAATGATCGCATAAGGGTTTCCACCATATTCTACCTAGGGTCTCACTAGAAATTCGTACACAAAGGACACGATTATTCCCTGGTGACCCTATCACGCGCCAAAGACTTTCTTATCTTTCTGAATATTCATTTGATTCCATTTGATCACATGCAAAAATGTTATCCGGGGACACAATAGGCGGGAGCCGCACGAGAACCAAGGTGGTTCTGCTGTGAGGCGCTGGGGCCGACGGTGTCGGAAAGCCTGGGTTTTCTGTGTTAGGCCTCATTCCCCAGTGTCTAGGCCAGCAGGTACAGAAGTAAGAAGAGGGCGCGTTTGTGTGGTAGCAGTATCCCCCGGGGCACACCTGGTGCAGGGACTGTCGATGGCGTGTTATGAGGGAGACCTGTGATATTAATGGAGGACGGGACACAAGAGGACCGACTCCTTAACTCAAGGTTCCTTTTTCTTTTGGGCAGCCTCGTAAACAGGCACAAAACGGCGGCGAGAAAACTCCTATCTAAGGGGGTAGTCAGGGCTGTAGATGGCACCACCGGAGGGTCCGCTTCACTGGCCAAGGGGGCGACTGCATGTGCAGCAGGAGCAGAAATACAGGAAGTGAAAAGACGCCCAGAGCTCTCAAAAAACTCGGAGCCTAAATTTAAAGAGCTCCTCCGTCTAGTACAGTCTGGAATATACTAGGCCCTTCAACCAATCCATCACATCTCAAAAGTAACTTCAGATAAAAAAACACATTTAACCCTTATGGCATACCGGCAGGAATACGGCCACAAACATTGTCTCTGTACCATAGGTGGGTACAAGAATCTATAGATAAACAGCTGAGAAGGTCATAAATGGAGCAGTTGGGGGACATGTATTATCTTGCTCGTCACATGTCTCTTTTGTTGTTTTTTTTTTTGTCGACTTTTTTGTGGACTTTTTTTCCAGTACGGCCTCGTTCTGCACTCTTGATTATCTTTGTGTGATATATTATGTATCTTTGGTTTCCGGATGTTCTGTGCGACTTTTACGCATGTTCCACTTTTTTTTGCTTATTCCTTGCACTTTTAGGTGCATATCATACACTGGTGCAAAGGAGAATTTTTTTCCATGGGCCCTGTTTTAACATTAATTGGCAAGTTTCCACATGTGAAAATTTAAATTTTGCACAGTAAAAAACCGTTTTGTGAACACTCAGAATTTTGCATTTTAAATTTATTGAAAATTTTACATAACTTTGTTTTTTTATTATTGGTCACTTCTAAGGGTGAGGTCACACGTGCGTGTTAAATTGCATTTTGATTTGGTTATGAACCTTTTACAACAGCGAGGCGAAGCGATTTGCCTAATTACATTACTTTTTAACATAACGCAATAAAATATGTTAATCTATGTGTAAGCATCATGTTTATATGACATTTTGTAAATGCAAATGTTAATAGTGATCTAATTAGGCAAATCACCTCCTCAGTGTTGTAATAGTTTCAAACGCATTAAGCGAACGGTGACCACACCCTTCACAGCCCTTACCGCAAGGCCTATATGTCTCATATCCCGGGGGTAAAATGACGGACACAACCTCAATCCAATATTACAATGGTTTCCACTCTGCACTGAACCACCCCCCCCCCCCCCTCATGGCTTGGTCCATGTGGATTTTGAGACATTTGCACACAAAAAATCTCAAATTTGGTGCCCTGCCAAGATAGGAAAAAATTGTATCACAAGTAAAAAGACAGGACGCATACATAAGGTGCCAAAAAGAGCCGCCAAATTGTCTCAAAATCACCACGAGTAGAGACAAAACTATGATACATGCCCCCAATGACTCTTAAAGGCTTGACCTGGACCCTTATAGGAACTATAGAGCTTGAAATGGCATGGGGAGACCAGCTAAAGCCTCTCCACAAGCACCTGGGTGCAGAATGTGTAAAGCCAGTCCAGCGGGGACATTAAATATTAATCTCATCATACTACCATATGAAGACACTTGTACCTAACATCACATTCTAGCGTGCAGAGAAGTCTTGAGGAGCTTCCTATCCCATGGAAGCTCCTCAAAGCTTGGCCCCCGGCGTAAGAATACGATGCCCTCCAAGTCTGTGCAATTTACTTCCTCATATGGTAGTTTCTTATCTGTGCTTTCAAGATCTTCGGCCACCTTCAAAGGTCCTAGAAATGGCTTTTGTATACATGTATTGAGAGCTGACCATGAATGGGATTGATTGGTGAAGGTCCTTCTCAGTAATAAAATCGGAATGGTGTGTTTTGTGTAGCACGGGCCCCATAGAAGGCAGGCCCCGGCTACTGGCCCAAACGCCTTTACTATAATCCACTAGTGCGTAATAATTTTTTATACTTTTCACGCAAAAAGTTTTGTAAAACATCTTCACTATACTTGCTTTTTTCTGTGTATGAGTTGTACATCTTTAAAATTAATGCTCCACTCGACAGAAGGGAACACCTTACCTTTGTCAGCGGAACCATGTCCGACTGGCCCACCAGAGTACCCAGAGGATCTTTGGGTGGGCCCCCTGTTCAACGCTACTGAAATTGTTGGACGGGCCCCAAGAGGACCAGAGGATCCCTGGTGGGGCCCCTGTTCAACCACTGAAAATTGTTGGGGGCCCACGAGACAGCAAGGATCTCTGGTGGGCCCCCTTTCAACCCTACTTAACTGACACCCCAGAGGTCAACAGAAAGCACCCAATATGTGGAAGCGCTATGAATCGTTACTGTCAGATAATGAAAGAGTGGGCCCCAGATTAATTTTTTGGTCAATAGAATGTACGGACCTGCAATACAGATGGCATCCTAGGGAAAAATGTCGTTTTTTTCCGAAAGAAGGAAATGTTGTATAAGACCGTACATGTGTTTACTCTTACCATCTTGGACTAATTTCCTACTGTGTCACCATATTGCTGTACACCATTTCCAATGTAACTAATGAATCTTTTTATAGCTAAGCTGTGAGGACGACCAACGATTTTCAAGGGCAAAAGTCCTTTAGCTGCATTTTAGAATCTATTTGTTATTATACGACCATGTTAGTAGACGTCTCGGTCTTGGTGTGTCTTGCTCTTTTATATAAGTGCCACAATATTCTATTTTCAGCACTGACTTTGGTCTGAAAGGTTAATTTTTCTGATATTAATATGCACCATTTTTTAAAATCATTTTGAAAAAGCACAATTGATTACGGAAGCTCGGAGGGCTCGGTGCAGATGGTGTACATGCTAATATCTTTCGTAATTATTGGCGCACGTATTAATTATATGCCCCCGGTCTCCACGAACAGTGAGGGTATATAATTACAGTATAACATGCAGGTCTATTTTTGTTTTTTGTTCATCTCCCCTCCTCCTTCAGGTAATCCACGGCTAATTATGTGCAATGGCTTTTATCCACTCCCCGGTAACACTATCCCTGGACTCTAATTGCTGGGATTTGCTGAAGGACATATTGTTTGGAAAATAATAAATCCCCAGACCCCCTAGCCAAGTCGAAGACTAAGAGCTCTGAGGATTCTAGTTACGATTTCTGAGATCAGATACTTTCTGAAATCTGATACATTTTCTAAGATCTGGATACATTTCCTAAGATCTGGATACCATTCTGAAGATCGGGATACAGTTTGAGTCTGACCGAAGATCTAGATAACATTTCTGAAGATCTAGAGTACTTTCTGAAGATCTATACATTTCGAAGATTCAGATACCATTTGCTGACTAGTACCTGCTAGATGTATAGATTACATACATGCAAGACTGGATTACATTTCTGAAGATCTAGATACATTTCTGAAAGATCTAGAGTGTAGCGTAGCCCTTCACCAACCTGAGCATAGTGATACCTTGGGGCTCATTACTTATAAGGGTCATCGAATCGCGCACTTTTGTCGGGTTTCCCAACAATTTCGATTTGCCTTGCATTGCCGCGGGATTTTGGGCGCACGGCATTGAATTTGCCGCATTGGCTTTCATGCAAATTGTGCGCCGCCTGGCCCGACGGACAACCCGACGGATAAAAAAAAACCGCGAATTTATAAAAATAATTTGTGTCGCAAGACAGATCAGCACTTACATTCACCAGATGAGCAGGTGAACTCCGCGGACCTCGGGTCGCAACACAACACACGTTGGGGGACAATCGTGCGCACGACCTAGGAATTCCTGGCGACCCGCATCCTCGTGTGGACAAAGCGCCGCTGGATTGTGACTGAACCGGGTAGTAAATGTGCCCCTATGTTCCGTAGTAACCACAAATTAGAACATTTTATTGCTGACTTTGACTCCATCACAACAATAAGAGGCCACAGTTCTCATTTGTAGACTGTGGTTCTCCCAAAGAGTTGATCAACTTGGGGCGGGATGTGGATCCCCTTGAATCTATCTCTTCTATGTTGGTAACCCATATTGCGTTAGAAAACCCCTTATGACTAATATACGCCAACTGTTTGCTAGAATTAAGTGTTGTTGTGTCGCTGAAACAATCATGTCAACCGCCAAGAACGTTCTCTCTACAAACAGAAAACAAAGCATCGTTACACTCAAGTGTCATAAATCTTCCACATTGGCTCCAATGTGAAGTGACCTTGGATCAACCAGCTGTCAGAATGTGTAACCAAATAAATCCTCCCTCCTGGTCAATGTACCATGTATAGTTCTGAAATCTGAATTTCTCCATGCAGTCCCATAGAGAGGATGGGGTAAGGACCGCGCTCAAACATCCAGATGATGCGGTGGAGCCTGTGGAGACTTTGATTCTTTATTAACTACTTGCGAGGCGTTTCTGCGCCGTACCGGAGCTCGCAGCAGGCTTTCATTGGTCCGTACCCCCATTCCTACCTCGACGGTGTTTGCATTCCTGTCCACGTACCTGGGACAACTGCCGAGTGCAACATGAGGTTTTGCGACGTGCCATCATACCCAAGACCTATTGTCAAGGCTTCCTTCACCTAACTCCAGGCGAGAAGCTTTCTTTACCATCACTTTCTCTGGTTCATTTTCTCTCTCACATCACACCTAGGGCCGCGCCTTCTCTCTTGTGCTTATTCCCCTTTGGATAGACGCACGGCTCGCACCCATGTGCCCTCCACTCTCAGGTCAACTCCTGTCTAAAACGAAACTTTACTTGTGACAAAATGCCATTAAGTGAGCTGTAGCTTATTTCTTGGGCCTATTTAGATTCATTTTGCTATATGTTGTGAGATATGTCTTCCCTCTATCGCCGCTCTTTCGTGAAAGTGGGAGGAGAGTCGCACGCCATTGATTGATAGTGTTTCCTCCGCTTCAGTGATGTAACTGTCCTTATGGATTGGTTAGATCAGTGTTTACTTCCCAGGAATACTCAGTGGGAGGCCGGTAATGGATGCAATACTTTGAATCCATCCCCATGCCCACCGGCCTCTGTGAGCATGTACGTTATAATTAATGCCGCGCAGGGGGCGTAGGATGAAAGCACAGCTTGTCTGTCTTCAGTCTTGATTTCGGCAGGAGTCGACTATGCTACTTACTACAGCCTCTGTACCGGATATGTATCGGTGACACGCATAAGAGTGAATAGACCACAGACTCCACAGTCTTATTTTCCACCAGATAATATGCTGATGGAGTCAGGCAGTGTTTAGAACTCTGGAGTCCGTACTTTTAGCTATTAGTTGGTCTTAACTTATGTCAAAGTTTATGGTTGCCCGGTTAGAACCACGACCCTTCCAGGGCTGCCCACCTTTGTTCAGAAAACGGGAAACGCCGAAAATGGTCTAAACCCTACAATAATGGGTGCATTTAACCTGCGACATGTACCCAGAAGTGTTCTAGCATGAGTATCCATTATTTTTTCTGATGCATCTTCCAAGGTTAATAAAAAAAGATTCTAAATTAGACTGAGGTGCCTGTGGACATTTTTTGGGGGTGCGCTTAAATTGAGCCAAGTTATCTAATATGTGACAGAACGCCACCATGCATTTGAGATATGATTAGGATATTTTAGAAATCAAAAGGGGGTTCATCAACACTGTGGGGTTGGGCCTATGGAAGCCTCTTGTGAGAGGCCTGGCAAATCAATATAGATTGCTAGGGGTCCCGAGAGCTGGTTTGAGTAGCACTGACAAATGCTATGGATAAAGTGCGCGTGGGCTACTGAAGGGGATAACGAGTGAAAGGTTCTGATATGGGACTCAGGGAAACAAATAGCACATTCATCGACGTTTTAACAAAAACAGCATGTGCACGATAAAGGCCAACCTGGCCGTATATGCAGTCCTGGGGGCACAATCAAGGCCCCTGGTTTCTGACACTGGGAGCTCCTGATCTTCGGGCGGGCTGCCATTGTGTGGCCTGTGCGGTATGCTGCAGAGCTCTCTGCTTGCCAGCCCCCACCGTATTCTGGACGACGACTCACACGGTCTCCTGCAGCAAACACATCACATGTGGGAGGAGAAAGGCTTCAAGCTAACAGCAGATAAGTTCTTTATGGGGGAGAGGGAGGAGGCACATGAGATCTAACGTGTGGTGTGGCAGCAGAGATGTTGCAGGGCTCAGAAGTCCGTGTGTGTAATATCAATTCATCGATCTATCATGCTCTGATCTGCATATCATCTCTTTCGGGTCAATACAGTACAATGTTCCGAGGTGAATGAAAGTGAACTTGTCCCTGATAAGCTAACGCACATGTCAGCACAAGGGATCATTAGGGTGTGCTTGGAGACGGTCTGTGTGCGCTCTGGGGATTTTACGGAACAACTCAGTGGTAGGAGCAAAAACGGAGTAATTGTGGTGAAAGGTTTGATCTTTATGAGTAGGAGCATAGGTTAAAATGTGAGAAAAGAGTGTACCTGCCACGGCAAACCCCTTTAAAGGTAAATGATTAGGTAGATAAATGATGTGCGCATAGACGCAGTTCCATAACCGCAGCGCTCATCCCCTGGCGCCTAAACTCTGGGGCGCTCAACAGCGGATTCGCCTCTGGCCGGGAGCCTAAGGTCCATCTCCACGTCTGGGGCCTTGTATCGAACACCTTGCATTGTGGAAAGTGATGCTCAGTGGATTTTTCAGTTGAGGCTACTTGAGGACTGAGTCTGAAATTTGCCTAGGTCAGCGGGACTTTTGGAGAAGATCTCATTGCTAGGAATAGTAGACCATACTGTTGTGCCACAGGCAGCTCGGGGGGATGGCCAAGGTTCCCAAGGGATGTGGTCTCCTCGCCTCATTTGTGGATGATGGACCACTTCACTGGAAGAAATTGATGGGGGTGTTCCGTCACATAACAGGAGGAAGGGGGGGGGGGAGTCTTTTAACTATTTAGGATCCAGGAAGTATTTTGGTTGTTGTAGGCCCATGGTGGAACCACTCAGCAGCATGTAGTGACAGTGTTCTAAGAGAAGAATGGATGTGGGGCTGATTGACTGGAGGGACACAAAACAGGATTAAGTTCTTAAACGAAATCTGACCACCAGATGGAAGGAGTGGTAAACCAAGAACCTTATGAGCTTGGCTGGCCTGGCTTGGACAAAAAACAGGCTTGGGAAAATTATGCAACAGACTGAGGAGCGCAGGTTTCGGTAGTTGTTAGTGGAGCCTCGACGCGCCCTGACGGGCTCAAGTCTGAAGTTTTAAAGGCCTTTTTTCTGGGGAAAACAGGGCAGAGGAACAAAAGAAGACCGAGCCGGGCAGAGGTGGCAGACACCTTGGTTCACACATCCTTTCTCACCTGATCCTTATGGGCATTTAGCAGGATGAGGGCTGTATGCAACTTAGTTGGAGGGGACTCCAAGCCCATAGGTGTTACTCAGCCCTGCTTACTTTCATGGAAAAATATAAGGATGTGTTCCGTATCGGAAGGTGGCAAAGTTTTTTAATCTTATAAATCCTCGCTTTACTTATCTCTGTGGTTCCCTTTTAGTTTGTTACCAAGTACATTTTTTCTTGCCTAAAACGGGACACAACCAATGGTAATCTAAATAAAGCCAGACTAGTTTGGTGGACTTGCCCCAAATGGGGCTCGCTTGACTCCCCACGCTTTGCTCTGGTGCAACCTCAAAGTAAGAGTATACACAGGATTAATAGGGCGCTCAGAAGCATTGTTCTACCTCGTACCCCATGAGTGGTTTTTGTCATTTAGGAGACAACCACAAATTAAGCCGTGGAACCCAAAAATTCAAAGATACGGAAGATAGGGGCTTGAAGGATCACTGTAGCGGTCTACTTGGAGCTGTTACCTTAGTCTCCCCTGCAAAAGGAGGGGCATGGGAACTCGTATTGGGTGGGGTGATGAAAGCCCCCCCCACCTCCGATTGTGGTGAGCAGGTTCTGCTGAAATCAGTAACCGATACATGTAAAGAAGTAATGAAAGCAGAGACAGCAAGAGGTCCTGGAGAAGCTGCATCCGTGTTATGCTAGTTTAAAGAATAGAAAATCTGTATAAAGGAAATTTTTTAAAAAGTTGTCCCTTCACCTCCCAGATAGTAGTTTGCGCCATCGTACACAAAATTATGGAAGTTAAGTGTTTACATCTCAGGTCTTAGTTATTTCCTTTAGTTATTATGAGCACAAACCAGGAGGGTAAATAGAAAAGGCAAGTCTCTCATTCTGTTAAGGACAAATCCAAAAGCTTTGACCCAAAAACCTATATATACTTAGGACATTAATAAATATTTAATTTATTTAATTTGGACAAGGGAAACATAGATTAAAAACCGTGCATAACCAACAATAGAGAATGAATAGTGAATCGGGAAAGACAATTTTTTCAGGGATGGACACAATAATAGGAGATCTCAATGTAAAATAGATGGATACACGACCTAAAATTAAAAGAATCATAAACCAAGTTACCAAACAGGGACAAGTCACTAATGTGCAACCCCAGACACTGTTTCGCCAACTGGCTTTATCAAGCGGAACTCCCTTGACAAGTGCATAATAAAGAAAATATTGATAATGCACCTAAGGTTATATAGCGTGTATTTGGGTCAAAGTTTTGGATTTGTTTCATTGGAGCATAAGGTTATACAGTTGCACTTGATGTAACAGTGTCCGCATGCCTTGCTCCCCCACCGTTTGATGTAACCTCTCTTAAGGACAAAAATTCGAGGTGGACGCACTGTAGAAAGAAGATAAAACGGTGTCAAACATCTTCCTCCAAAGGGCTTCAGACCGTCACCCACCATGTACAAAAAACAGCGTTAGAAGCAGCGACTCCGTATAGTGAAAAATCGTTGCTTGTTAATCCACCATATCTACACACACATATATATTGTTCTTCACATGCTATTTTGTTCGCGCCGTTCCGCGCGTATCTCCCGACAAGTAAGCAGATGTGCCGAACATCTGTAATCTATTCTGCACTGTGTTCTGCACTGTGTTTTTATCTTAAATGATCCTGTGTTCACTGTTTTTATTCTATTCTTCATTGTTCTTCACTGTGTTTTTTTTAATTAAATGCTCGATCTCGAGCAGGGGAAATACTCGTCCGAGCAACGAGCCGTCTCGAGTACCCTAATGCTCGACCGAGCATCAAGCTCGGACGAGTATACTCGCTCATCTCTAGTTACCACTGAAATACTTGCAATCGGGAGGAAGGACCATGGGTGGTTTTATTACCACATTGTCTGGTTTATTCTACAACTTTCAAAGACTTTTTCTCAGTCTCAGTTAATACCAGGGCCAGTTTTAGACAAAGAGGGGCCCTTAGCAAAACTAAAAGTGGGGCCCCAAAATAAAACTATTTTATGACAAGTCACAGTCAGTAAGAGACTTCCTTTAGTCTGGTAAAACAATCTGTAATATGGGAGAATTTTAGGTGATAAATAGATGATAGGGAGATGATAGGCAGCACGGTGGCTCAGTGGTTAGCACTACAGCCTTGCAGCGCTGGTCAACATCTGCAAAGAGTTTGTATGTTCTCTCGGTGTTTGTGTGGGTTTCCTCTGGGTCCTCCAACAAACCATAAATTAACTCCAACAAACAACAAATTTTTTGAAAGCAGACACACCCCATTTTCAAAATTGCACTAAAGAGTTTGTAGACAGAGGCGCCTTCATGCAATTTTGATTCAAACTGAAACATTTTATAAAAAAATACTTAAAATTTGACATAAAATGTGCTCCAAACAGAAAGCATTTACCTTCCCTTCTCCTAAATGTAATAGATGGACATGTGTAGAGTTCACAAATGTCCCATATTGATATCTTCACAAAAATAAATCCCAAAATATCACTAAAACTGTAATAACTAGATATCTGCTCTTCAGATAGAAATTTTAAGACAATCTTCAAAATATATCAATAAAACAGAATAAACCATAAACCTTATATAATTTTCATAGCAGACAACCAGGCGATGCATTTGGCAATCAACATTCAAAATTTTAAGATTTGTACAAATCCAGATACTTATATAAAGAAAATAAACTTTCCTAAACCAGTAAGATGTGAGGAGATGATACAGACCCCACATGTGGATAGTCACCAAAATATGCAGCAAAGGGAACGTCACAACCACAGGGGACACCAAACTTTTTTTGCAGAAATAAAAGGCAATAAGAGATAAAGTGTGTTCTGCATAAAGAAGGGTTAAAAACATGAACTTTAGTTGATATTATCCCTTCTCAAAATATAACATATAAAGTAACATATAAAGTGAATATTTCCTTTATCTGTGAGGTGTAGCAGCAAAATCTCCCTGCAGCCTGATGGCTAAGAATCTGGAGGGGGGGACATTTCAGGGGGCTGTATCTCTGGCTTTGTGACACATAGAACCTCGCTTCTTTTTCCCATGGAAAAAGAGAGTTTCCTCTTTTATATTAATCTAAATTTGTGTTTCTAAGTTTTAGGAAAACGGAGATATTAACTGTTAAACTGCTGTTAGGAGTGATTTTTATATATAAAAATGGCACCTGATATCCTCACTTTAAACCTGAATATCTCCGGATCCCTGGCACCTAGAAACACAATTCTAGATTCATTTGAAAGAAGAGTTTCTACCCTTTCAGATGGCAATTGCCCACTTTGCCTACCCATAGCGCCGGCCCTGGTTAATACATTATTATTATCTTTATCTTCTGTATCTTTCTTGGATATGGATCTTCGTGTCTTTCTGTCTTCTCTACCAATCTATGAGACTTGGGAAAACAAGCCGGTCTCTAGAACGCTTCTTCTCTGAGCCAAACAATGGGCATACAAATCATCAATGAAACAGAAAATAACACAGCGGGGGTTAATTAGCCCCAAACCTCGGAGGTCTTTCTTGGATGAGAGGACACAGCATGGCACAGACTGAAGAGGCCACGGACGTTTTGTCCTTGCTGGAATCCGGAGCACTGAGCTTATGTTTTTCTCTTGGCATGAGAAAATAACGAATGGCACAAAACAATAGAAATGGAGACGTAGAAATCCCAATATGCCGCAAAACCTTTATTTGTCACATTTTAGGGTGCGGTTCAAACTGTGGCTTGAATTAGCAGTGAAAAATCAATCTGAAATGACAGTCCTAGTTTAGGGCGATTACTAACCCCCAACCCAAATACTATGTATACTTCCGATTCCATGGAGATCATGATACAAAAGTGGATACAAATGCTTGATCCATTCTCTACTCCAGTACAAAAAACATTTTTGCTAGATGCAATTCCAATAAGTCGATGTCACCTAGGGAGTGGCACTGACCATCTGATATCTTTTTATACCCTATAAAGATTTTGGACACTCGATAGAATCGGTAGAATACATAGAACAAATTGGGTTGATGATTCGAAGTCTCCCTAAACTTGGACGAGATAAAGCGATTTTTTTTTTTTTTTTTTTACACTATTAGACTGTGGAAGTTGGTGGGACCTTACTCCTTGTTCCTCCATTGGGTCTCAATATATATTTGTAGAAATCATGATATGTCTGTCTCCATCATTGCCAGCATGTAACAGTCTGCCCAGTAATCCCCAGGTTATACCCCCCCTCTACAAAGGCTCCACAGAGGAAGAGGCAGACCAGAACCATACACTTGGTATTATGATAATAAGAGTCCTACAGGACCCCCAATTAGCTTACAGGAAATCTACCATCTGGCATCTATCTACCAAAGTACATGCAGTGGCAGATTTCCCTGGGCAACGTCATCCTGAACTTGTATTGTATATTTGTTGCCTGTACAATTTAAGTTTTACTATATACAAATTAGGAGCAGGAGCTACTTTGAGCTCCGGAAGCTACGGCTGTTATACACCCCTACCCCACAGCTCTGCAGAGACACCCGCAATGTCTACTATGCCCAGACAGCTGGTGGCGCAGGAGTAACTGCACATGCGCAGGCCATGCGGACGGCTTCCTGGAATGCACATAATGTCTGTAGAGTCTCTTACAGCACAGGTCTGCGCATGGGCAATAGCTTCAGGGGGGCTCTGCGCAATCTCCTGAGCTGGTGCCGCAATACACAGGTCCTGCCACTTGCAGAAGAGACATTGCAGATGTGCATGGGAAGTCTCGGCACAGCTCCAGGGGTGCGTGTAATAGCCATAGCCACAGAAACTTTAAGGAGTTGTCCACAATTTTGAAAACTTAAGAAACATTTTACATAGTAAATGATGGGCCCCTATTCCATTACTTCCCACTAGATGGGCATGTAAGTAACGATTAGGGTGGTCTACCAGAGGGGGAGCCAATAGGCGGTGGTTAAACCAGATGAGTACATGTTATTAGGGGGTAATGGATCTATGTCACTTCTGAAAGGTGCTTCATCCCAGTTATTGCCCCCCAGATAGAGCGAGTGACGCCGATACAACTACGTAAGATCCTTCTATGTATCACATTAGATTGGACGAGCAGGAGGCAGTCCTATGTAAATTGTCGCTCCATCATCCCGGGATACAGGTCTTCCCATGATGGAGAGACCTGCAATGATTGATGACCGATTTCTCAGTGATGTAATAAATTCTGTTTTCTAGATTGGGTCAGAAATGTCCGAGATTTATCTGTGTCCTAGAGAACATACAAAAAACTCCATGACTTGTTTGTGTTCTTAGGAAAGAAAATCTCATTCATGGTGTTTAACCCCTTAACGACTTGGCCCTTTTTTGTTTCCCTTTTTTACTCCCCCTCCTATAAGTTCTTTAATTTTTTTCATGTAAGGAGCCGTATGAGGACTTGTTTTCTGCATAACAAATTACACTTCATAGTGACAGTGTTTATCATTCCATGCCGCGTACATGGAAATGGGAAAAACAATCCAAATGCAGTGAAATTGGTGAAAAAACGCATTTGCGCCATATTCTTGTGGGCTTGGATTTTACGGCTTTCACTGTACGCCCCAAATGACAGGTCTACTTTATTCTCTGGGTCGGTACAATCACAGGGTTTTATAATGTTTTCACACATTTACAAAAATTAAAACCTCTTGAACAAAAAAAATATGTATTTTGCCATCTTCTGGCGCTAATAACTTTTACACACTTCGGTGCCCGGAGCTGTGGATGGTGTCATTTTTTTGACACTTTTGATGATATTTTCAATGCTACCATTTTGAGGACTCGAGGGCCTTTTTATCACTTTTTATTGCATTTTTTAATTTTTTTGTGAAATGGCAAAAAAGTGTCATTTTTTACTTCGGGCGCTATTTTCCGATATGGGGTTAAACGTTCTAGGGAAAGGGGGGGTGATTTGAATTAAAAAAAAAGTATGGGGGCAGTATATGGGGATTTTCCACATCATATATTACAATGGGCAAATTGTGCAAAAAATAAAACGAGACAACCTCGGGTCTTTGTATGACCTAGGGCTGATCTTGAATGTATATGCTTCCGTCAGGTTTTCCGGTTGGCCTGTGAGCCCTATCCATCCTCCTGCTCCTGACATGCGTCATATTAGGGATAAGGGGATAAATCATAGATAAAAAGATATAACTTTCCCCACCTTAAACAAGACCAACTGTTAACATGCCTTAAAGGAAATCTACCATCAAAATCCAGCATAATAGACCAGGGACATTACTCATAGATCCAGGCACTGGGACTGTGGATATCTCCTTCTATTTGTTATCCATGGCCTCCTTCCTGCTAAACTCAACTTTTAAAATCATGCTAATGAGCCTGAAAGGCTCCTGGAGGTGTTCCCATAGTCCCTTTGTGCTGTAGCTTCACAGGCTGTTACACTATCTCCCCCTCTGCTCCCTCAGCATTTCCCCCTCCCTCTGCCTTATGAAATCTCACTGCAGCACAGAAAGTTTCACAAAACCGTGTGATGGAGAGGACAGTGGTGATGGACAGTGTAACAGTCTGTGAAGCCAGAGCACGGCTCTGATTATACACCCCCCCCCCCCAAGCCCTTAATTTTATTTGCTTTTAGAAGGAAGGAGGCCATGGACAACAAATATTAGAATATTGCTACATCCATGGTCCCTTGATATATGAGTAAGTGCCTCTGTTTGATTTTGATGGTAGATTTCCTTTAAAATGCACTGTTTATCGGATTTTGGCATGTCTGGAATTATTTCTCTAGCCATCATTATCCCTGAGTAACCAGTGTTATTCATTTTTGATTTCTATTGTCAGATGGGAGGAGCAAAGCTGTCCTTTTCGGCACAGAACCGCCCATCTGATGGTAGAGAGTGGGAGCCTTAATATCATGGTTACAGGTTACTCTCAGATTAGTGGTTTTAGGATGGAGCAGATGACCTGGCAATTAACCGACAACCTAATAGGGTCTGGAGAGACAAGTTCCTACCATGGTAGAATCCGTAGGTTGGCTCCTTTGTTAATGGATGCACCGAGTTGGGGTTGATTATGTAGGTGGCGAAAGGTAATTAGTTTGACAGTAATTCCACCCACCCATCATTTAAGCCAAGCCTGAATCTGTTCTGGAAGGGAAAACCGGAGCGAGCTCCAGCTAGGCAGCTCTAGAGGTGACTTATCTCGATGATTTCTACATGGCAACCACGATCCTTGCTCTATACCAGTGATGGCGAACCTTTTAGAGATCGAGTGCCCAAAATGAGACCCAAAAGTTCCTAGCTTTTCCCAAAGTGCCAAGACGGCAATTTAGGTAGTAACAAACTTATTGCTACCAGAATCTTTGAGCTCCAATCCGACCCTGTCCGCACCTTTTCACTCTTCGGACAGGACCAAGCAGCACAGGATAGGGCACTACTTGGACTGCCTGAGACTGCAGGGAGATGCCATGTCTGGCAAACTCTGTGCCTGGGAGACAGCCCGAGTGCCCACAGAGAGGCCTCCGAGTGCCATCTCTGGCACCAGTGCCATAGGTTCGCCACCACTGCTCTATAGCATCTGTGAGATCTTTGTGAGTATCAGCTGATTTATCCAACCAGAAGCCTTCCACAGCTATACCTATACCCTGGATGGATAACGGTTGTGACCATACCCTTAATGCCAATAAGGTTCTTTACAGTAGAACCGATGACAAAAACAATGTAATTCTTTCATATAGAATTGGACCTTTATCTCATAACCAGTGACCTTGAGATTGTTAATTAATATGTCAATTAATGGTGTTTGATATTTGTCTATTGTCTGAATGGAGATTTGTTTTCCCCTTGGACCCAAACTGGGTATGGACTGCCAAGATGTTTTACTTTCCTCTGGATGATGGGGCTAGGCTTTTACTAAACCTAACTATGTCTGGAAGTGGGGGGGGGGGGGGGTCCACAGTAAGTGGCCACAGTGATGAGACCTTGATTCTCCTTCTGTCGTTCTTCTAGTCGGGCGTGCACAGGTCTGGGACTCAGAAAATCTCTTTATTATAGGCAAACTTCCAGGAAAAACAAGCGTCTTATTGTGTGCACAGCCGGCCACAGAGCGGGCAGGTGGGAAGCAGGTGCAGCTTAGACAAACAAGACGCGCAGGTAACGGTGGGATAGATATCGTCCACACGGCCGACAGTCACTGGTTATGTTACATGGGATATTAATGAGTCTGAGATTTACGTTACTATGTACTTACTACAGACCCTTCCTGGATCAAAACAATGGGAGACGTTGTGGGATATAGAGGACACTAGCGATGGATGGTTTGTACTTGTCAATACTCAATAATCTTATCTGACTGATACCTAAAGGCAGAGGAGGTAAAAGAGGACCTGTCTATATATTCTTCTATTTAGGAAAGAAAAGGGAACACCTGGGCGTTGCCATTCAATGTAAAAGGTTGATAATGTCAGATCTGATTGGACAGTGAGTGTAACGGCACAACCCAAATGGTAACATCTAATTGTCTTTAATTTAACAAAATTCTCAGAGGAATAAAAACAATAAATGGGTTAATTTAGGGGCTAAGACATGATGCTGGAGAATTGTCTACTAAACTAGCTATGTCTGGTGATATGTTAAGTTAAAGGGCTTGTCCAGCGGTTGAAGTTCCACTCCTGGCCACCGGTAGCGCATGTTATTTCAACTAAATGTCATGGGTGCTCCGTCCCATATTGCGGGCTCACCCGTGCTTCTGATCCCACCCCTGAAGGGCCAGCGCACCGCCATTTTCTACTTCCTGTGTTCCCATGTTCCTGTGTTTCCGTGTTCCTGCGTTCCCGTTCCCATCTGCCTGGACCTCCCGTTGCTGACCCCGGATTGGATTTGACCTTGCATCTCTGCCGCCTGTCCTGACCCTGTGCCTGAAACTGACCACAAGATTGTCTCCTGCCAAGGTACCTCGACCTCGGCTGCCTCCGCGGGCTAGTCTCACCTGTGGAACGACCTGGTGGCACCTGCCGCAGCAAGTCCAACCCGCTTTGCGACGGCTCTGGTGTTCTGCCACTTAGATTCCAGGCCCAGGTGTCGGCTAGTACCATCTCCTGATGGTGCAGTGGATCCACTCATCCCGAATCCTGACACTAAGATTCTTTCATTTTTATATTCCTGAGCTATAATCCCAGCACAAACCGTAGTCAGGGGTGACCTGCTATCCAGCCCCTGTAACTGCTTATAAATATAATATTGGTAATAACAAGTAAAGAAACCTGATTTCTTTTCTTTTTACTGGAAACCTGTGATTCACATGCAAGGAAAAGCTTCTTGTCCTTCCTTCCAGTGTATGAGTCACTTTCTCTTTCCAGATTCTTATTCTAGACTTCAGTGCACAACCAGTAAGGCACAGTATAGAGCGGAGGATCGTATAGATAGGTGGTATAGAGATACAAGCCGCGGAGTGTAACAAGAGGACGGTTCTGACTTGTTAATAGGATTTGTAGTAGATCTGGTGCCGGAAAAAACGACCCGAAATCCAGGATCGTAACAAATGTACCAAAACTTTTATTTTTAATGTGTAAAAGGATAAGTGTTCCCCAAGACATCGGTGCGTGTCCATCTATGGCATCTCCAGTATTTGCTTTCTGCTTATGTCGTTTGATGTCGATGACAGAGATAACAAAAAAACTATTTCAGTTCTTGTAAATGGCTAATTTCAGTAAACCTGTCCCAGAGGAGATGAAGGACTGATGACAGAGGGAAAGCAGCTGGTGGAACTTACACTGAGCCATTAAGTAGAATTAGGTCCAACCTTTGTTTGGTGGTCAATTACCGTAATGTATGAGGCTATGCTACTATGGACTCCTTTCTATAGAATTGGTATTAATGGTCAATCAAGAACTCTGTTTACCAGTGAAAACAATTAACACACAACCTAAATATTTCACCCCCTTCTCCTGCGTTCTGTAGTTCTCTAGGGCTAAAGGGAGAACATCAAAATTAAAAAACGCTGCCCCACAAATTCGTCATTAAAAATTACCTTTTATCACCTCACTATTATATCTTTCTATTCAAGTTGTTGGAGATGAATGTTCCCCCTTCAGACTGATAACAGGTGATAATTGGGTGATGCAATACTTTCCTTATTGTTCGCCCGAATCTTCCTGCCCGTGTTTTTGCCAATCTCTACTTCCGGTTTCTCCTTTGACACCCAGAATATGGCTGTTTAGTGGATTATTATGAAATCTGCAATGGAAGCGTCAAGCAGTCTGAAAACTTTAACTTCAAAGAAGACCGGAAGACCAGAATTTTGCCCTTCACATCAGCAACACTTGCTGGTAAAGGGTTAAAAGCCCTCCGCATAATAATAATAATAATTCTTTATATAGCACACACAGATTACGCAGGTCAGTCCTTGTCCCCAATGGGGCTCATAATCTAATCAACCTACCAGTTTGTTTTGGAGTGTGGGAGGAAACTGGAGGACCGGGAGGAAACCCACGCAAACATGGAGAGAACATACAAACTCTTTGCAGATGTTGACTTTGGGACTTGAACTAGCGCATCAAAGCTGTAATATTAGCTAATGTTTTTCTGATATGCAAATGAATATAGAAGAGTCAGATTCTGAGTTGAAGAGTAATGTTTCTACAGGCTGCCAGTGAACTATGTCCACTTCCTGTCCTTACCAGAATGATGTCCCTCTAACTGCATGGTGTATTTAGTTCTGAGACATAGGCTGAACAAGTTTGGGTAGCGATTGTACTGGTGGGAGGAGGCAGATTTAAGCTGGGACAGCTGCACTGCACTTTACAACAAAGGAAGAGTGGGGGGTGTAAGGGTTATTGTGCCTACATCCACACGATTGTGAGTATATACGTCCCCCATACACTTCTATGGCCTCACGGCACCGTACAGGGGCGGTACGGTGCAGCACACATGCGGCACTGTACTGCTCCATAGCCCGTAGACATTTCCTATCTTTCTATGTGATACAGTGCCGTACGTTGTATACTCCTATTCCCTCCTCTCCCTGGCGCCGATGTATGACTGCAGTACTGCGATACGCTGGGCACACATCATGTAAATGTATCCTTTAACAAACTTTGAACTTTTATAAAGCAGGCAAAAGAGTAAAACCTGTGTGAATTTGGCGCACCGAGCATTATACCCGGGCAAATATGTGATGAATGTACTGAAATCCTGAACATCTCCTGCAGTTCTCCCCTTCTGCAGAGCTATATGTAGTGTAACCTTTATTGGGGGAGCGCGGGGGATGTGATCAATGCTATTAGTCAATGGCCAATTGCCAGAAAATTGGATAACTCAATCTGTTGACCTTTGATCTCTAGAAGTGTAACTGCTCTCTAGAATCCTTAATTGGTGTCAGTAGCTGCGTGTCCTGTGCCGGAGAACGAGGAACTGAATTCTAGATTTTAGATATTGTTCCTGTATCTTGTTTTCTGAAGATGCACAGAGAAAACTGTCTATCCGGTCACTACTTAGCCCCAATCTTATGGAGGTTTCCATTATATTCCATAAAGTTCTCCATTCCCCATAGGGCTCCGTGTTTACAAGGTGCAGTTTTGCTTCTGCTGTTTAAAAGGGGAAATAATTTTCGTGGGCTGCAGCGCTATATTTTCTGCTAAGAATTATGACAGATTCTGCTGAACGCAGATGTGCACTTGGCCTCTCCGGGGGCGTTCTACATACGTATACTAATATCAAAATGTATCATTTCTGTCATCTCCTCTCAGTGTAATTCCCATCCATTGCGTTTCTAGTTATTGAGTTATTCTGCCCCGGTGATGGGCACAGTGCGGACACCCATGAGGTATCATCCTATGGGTGGACAGTTTTTATTGACATTGGAGATGTGGCTTCTAGCGCGCCGGTTTTTATGGGATTGTAAAGGCCTAACAACAGCACCAAAATAAAACTTCCTTAATATAAGTAAAGCTGATGCAGATGGAGAGGAAAATATATTGGCCATGGCTTTTATTTACTGACTTACCAATAAATAACTAGACCTCGGCCCCTTTTACACATGCGAGTGTGATGCGCTGAACTCGTGTCATAGACGCAGCACGTGCTGCCGGGATCTCCTGGCCCCAACGCTGCAAACCGGAACTGACCTGACCTGACCTTACATGCTGAGTTCAGCTCCGGTTTGCAGGGTTCTGTTTGGGCCGGGAGATCCAGGCGGCGAGTGTGATACGAGTTCAGCGCATCACAATCACAAGTGTGGAAGGGGCCTTAAGCCATAAGCCTAAGATGATTTATTCACTAACAGGGGAATTTCACCGAGCAAAACAAACACGGTCCAAATGTCTGGGGTTTCTGAATGTAAATTGCTCCACTCCTCAGGGGATGAGAAGAGTTAGAGAAAACCGTGGACATGTGACCAACATTCTGGTAGCCAATAATCCCAGGTCACTGGGGGATGGGAGAAGAAACGTCCCACTCCAGGAAATTATTAGCCCCCCAGGATAACAAATCTCACACTCGAGGAATCCAATAGATGCCTATAATCCCATGAGGAACCCTCCCAGGTTGGGTCCAGGCTCCCTACATGCTTTTCACGCCTCATTTCATCATAATCCTCCTCCTATCATGATATCATTCATTATGTAAAGTGAAGGTGCTGGGCAAAGAAAAATTTCAATGAAGTAACAGGCGGCACGGGGCGCGCCCTAAGAAACCTAACTGCAACATGATGCAACAGTTTTCCCTCTGGCCTAAGGCTTGCTGCACACATAGCGGAATAGCTGGGGACGTTACCTCCGATTTTGTGGTGGCAGGGGCGGAGCTTAAAGTGGAATTTCGTGCTCCAATCTGTAACAATTCAATAATAGATCATAAATCTGAAAGCCGGTCCTGCTGCACATTTTGTCTGGAATATGTGTATGAGATGTTCATACTCTGCATTGCTCCTGTATTACACGGCGGATAATTCAGCATGTAATACAGAACCGCTGGTCCAATGGGCTCAGACTTTGTGTTCTGTAGGAGATTTATCTGTAGCAATCGTCTCACACCCGGCAGGATCACAACGACAGATCATCTAACTACAGATAATATAGCAGATACCATTCACGTTAAATGATGGTCAGATCTAATCTTCTCCTCTAGCTCTAGGAGTGATCGGTGTAAACTCCAATAATTCTGTACAGAAATAGGAGTAAAAAATCTACAATCTAAAAAAACGTAAATTAGGATAAAACTTTCACAATCTGGTATTAATTATTACATAAAAATGACACGTTCCCCTTTAATGTATAATCACAGAGATGAAGCCCCGGTCACTGCCTAGAAACCGACTTTAATTTTGTCACATTAAACAGAGTTTACAACAAAGCAAAGAGGCCAAACCCAATAATCCCAAGAATCTGCTGTCACACTCTGATGGAGCCGACGGCCATGGTGGACATGGACTAAAGTTCACTTACACAACTGTCTAGAGGGAACCTGTCACCAGGAGCCATTTTTAGCGCTCCCCCAGTCCCCACAGAGCATAGTACACACACTGCCAAAGTGTTTTTGTATAAAAAATAGGTTTTACATAAAAAAGATGTTATATAAAACCTTCCAATACCATGTGCTGTGTGACTGGGCACTCGTCCCCTGGGAGGGGCTATAGAGGAGCAGTCCCCTCCCCCACGCTTGTGAATCTGCTCCTCCATGTGTCCTTTCCAAATAAATGAATAACTCCCATCACTCGGGATTGGCTGTAGAGGAGCAGGGGGCGTCGCTAAGCCAAGTGATTGGCGTCTTCATATATCTGAAAAGGACACATGGAGGAGCGGTTTCCCAAGGGTGGGGGAGGGGACTGCTCCTCTATAGCCCCTCCCAGGTGACGAGTGCCTAGTCACACAGCACATGGTATTGGAAGTTACTATATAACATCTTTTTCCGTAAAACCTATTTTTTATACAAAAACACTTTGGCAGTGTATGTTCTATGCTCTGTGGGGACTGGGGGAGTGCTAAAAATGGCTCTCCTGGTGACAGGTTCCCTTTAAATGATCATCAAGGGTTTCCACCATATTCTACCTAGGAGCTCATTATAGTTATTGCACAAAGGACACTGATTATCCCTGGTGACACTGTCACATTCTTAATAAAACCGGCCCAAAGACTTTCATTATGGTTTGTGAATATTTCATTTGATTCCATTTGATCACATGCAAAATCTCTACCGGGGCCAACAATAGGCGGGAGCCGCAGGAGACTCCAAGGTGTCTGGCTGTGAGGCCGCTGGGCCGCAGGTGTCATGGAAGCCTGGGCTCCGCTGTAGGCCTCATCCACACGCGTCTGGGCCAGCAGGTCAGAAGTAAGAAGAGGGGGAGGTTGTGTGTGTAGGCAGTATCCCCGGGGGCACACCTGGTGCAGGTGACTTGTGTTATGAGAGAGACCTGTGATATTAATGAAGGACCAGGGACACCGAGAGGAGCCGAGCTCCTTCACTCAAGGTTCCTTTTATTGGCAGCCTCGTAACCGCAGCAAAACAGCGGGCGAGAAATAACTCTTATCCTATAGGGGGTAGCAGGGCTGTAGATGGCACCACCGGAGGGGTCCGCTTCACTGGAGCCAGGGGGGGCGACTGCATGTGCAGCAAGGACTGAGAAATGCCAGGAATGAAAGACGCCCAGAGCTCTACACGGAGCCTAAATTTAAAGAGCTCCTCCGTCTAGACAGTTCTGGAATATACTTGGCCTGTCAACCAATCACAATCTTGCCAGAAAAGTAAACTTCAGATAAACAAAACCCATTTAACCCTTAGTGGCAGACACGGCAGGAAATACTTGCACAAACATTGTCTCTGGACCATAGGTGGTAGCAATGAATCTATAGATACAACAGCTGAGAAGGTCATAAATGGAGTCAGTGGGGGACATGTTATTATCTCTGCTCGTCACATTGTCTCTTTTGTTGTTTTTGCGACTTTTTTGCGACTTTTTCCAGTGCGCCTCGTTCTGCACCTTGTGCATGTATCTTTTGTGTGTATCTTATGTATCTTTGTTTTCCAGATGTTCTGTGCGACTTTTCACTCATGTTTCACTTTTTTTTGCTTATTCTTGCTACTTTTTAGGTGCATATCAGCGCCTGGTCCGGGGCAGGTGCAAAGGAAGGATATTTTCCATGGATCCTGTTTTAACATGTAAATTGCAATTATTTCACATGCTTCAAATGTTTAAAATTTTGCACAGTAACCTGTTTTTGGAACATTCAGAAATTTTTGCATTTTTTAAAAATTTATTTAAAATTTTTACATTAACATTTTTTTTTTAATTTATTGGTCACACGTTTCGTTTTAATTGCGTTTTGATTGCGTTTTGAAACCTTTTACAACAGGCGATTTGCCTAGTTACATTACTTTTAACATAACGCAATATAATATATGATGTTAACTAATGTGTAAGCATCATGTTTACTATACATTTTGTAAATGCAAATGTTAACAGTGATGTAATTAGGCAAATCACCTCCTCAGCTGTTGTAATAGGTTTCAAAACGCAATTAAGACGCAACGTGTGACCGCACCCTTCACAGCCCATGTGACCGCAGCCTCATATGTCATCATCTCCCTGGGGTTAAAAATGCAGGACACAACCTCAAATCCAAAATATACAATGGTTTCCACTCCTGCATGAAACCCTCCCCCCCCCCTCATGGCTTGTGTCCATGTGGATTTGAGACATTTGCAACAAAAAATCTCAAAATTTGCGCCTGCCAGGATAGGAAAAACAATGTATCACAAGTAAAAAGACAGGATCATACATAAGGTGCAAAAAAGAGCCGCCAAATGTCTCAAAAATTCACCATAGAGAGACAAAACTATGATACATGTCCCCCAATGACTCTTAAAGGACTTGACCTGAGCCTTATAGGAACTATAAGCTTGAAAATGGCATGGGAGACCAGGCTAAAGCCTCTCCACAAAGCTAACTGGGTGCAGAATTTAGTAAAGGCCAGTCCAGCGGGACATTACACATATAATTCTATACTACACTCATATTGAAGACACATGTATCCTAACATCACATTCTAGCAGTGCAGAGAAGCTTTGAGGAGCTTCCTATCCCAGACGTTCCCCACATCTCACCACCTTTCCTGCTGTTGCTTGAATCCTGATACAACAGCTGACAGGAAACGGTGGATGTTGTAACTCTAGGTACAGAAGGATGAGGGATAGCAGGACATCAAGAAACTCGTGTTCTGTGTCATCTTCAGATCTATAAGCTTCTCCTCAGCTTCCTTCCCCAGGGAAAAGCCTATAGAATTCCCCCCCCCCCCGCCCCCCCGTTACTCACCTGCTCCAGTGCCCTCTTAGTATCCCTCACAGTTTTGGTGCATTGTTGGATGGTTGAAGTGAGAAGCTTTCTTCAATGAATTTAATAGGGTATTAGCAGGGTTGTATTTATCCGTATTGCCACCCATGCAGTTCCTTGGGACTCTACAGATCAGGAGGGGGAGGGACACACGGTGATGGGATGCACCGATTCTCCCAGGTCCACTGACATAATTTGGGTGCCCCAGAAGGGTCAGATCCACCACCTGGTATAAGTATATGGGTTTTCTGACATAAAAAGTAGTTTGTCCGGTTTAAGCTCATATTTAGTTTCCTGTAGCAGTACATGCCCCAATACATGCCATATTGATAGGGGCGGATTAAGACTGCCATGGGCCCTCGGCTGTAAGAATACGATAGCCCTACAAGTCTGGAATTTACTTCCTATATATGGTAGGTTCTTTTAATCTGTGCTTTCAGGATCTTCAGGTCCTTCAAAGGTCCTAAAATGGCTTTTGTATACATCTGTATTGAGAGCATGAACAGATGTATGAGGATTTAATTGGTGAAGGTCCTTCTCAATATAAAATCTGATGATTGGTTTGTGTAGCCCGGGGCCCCATAGAAGGCTAGGGCCCCGGGCTACAGCCCAAACTGCCTTTACTATAATCCACTAGTGCATATTATTTTTTACATTTTCACAGCAAAACATTTTGTAAAACATCTTAACTATACTTGCTTTTTTATAATGTTGTATGAGTTGTACAGTCTTTAAAATAATGCTCCACTTTCAGAAGAGCACCTTACTTGTCACTGGAACCAGTGTCGGACTGGCCCACCAGAGTACCAGAGGATCCTCCGGTGGGCCCCCTGTTCAACCCTACTGAACAGTGTTGGACTTGCCCACCAGAGTACCAGAGGATCCTCCGGTGGGCCCCCTGTTCAACCCTACTGAACAGTGTCGGACTGGCCCACCAGAGTACCAGAGGATCCTCCGGTGGGCCCCCTGTTCAACCCTACTGAACAGTGTTGGACTGGCCCACCAGAGTACCAGAGGATCCTCCGGTGGGCCCGGAACTGTCTTGTATCGCAACTTATGCTCAAAGAATATGACGGACCTGCAATACCAGATGCATCCTATGGAGAAAAATGTCGTTTTTTCCAGAAAGAAGGAATGTTGTATAAGATCTGTAATGTGGTTTACTCTTTACCATCTTGGACCTAATTCCTACTTGTGTCAGCCATATTGCTTATCACCCATCTTCCAATGTAACTAATGAATCTTTCTACAGCTCAGCTGTGGAGGACGACCAAACGATTCTTCAAGGGCAAATGAGCCTTTCTGCATTTTAGAGATATATTTTGTTATTATACGACACGTGTAATAACGTTCCGGTCTTGTGTGTCTTGCTCTTTTATATAAGTGCCCACTATTATTCTATTTTCAGCACTTGACTTTGGCTCTGAAGAGGTTAATTTTCTTGCTATTAATATGCACATTTTTAAAAAATCAATTTATGAAAAAGACACAATTGATTACTGAAATCTGAGGCTCGGTGCAAATGGTGTAATAGTAATATCTTTCCGTAATATTGGCCGCACGTCATTAATTAATGCCCCCGGTCTCCAGCAGAAAGTGAGAGGTATATAATTACATTAATAACATGCAGGTCATATTTTTGTTTTTTGCTTCATTTCCTCCTTCTTCCAGTAATGCACACGGCTAATTATGTGCAATGGCTTTTATTCCACGTCCCGGTAACACTATCCCTGGACTCTAATTGCTGGGATTTCTGAAGGACATTCTTGTTTGGAAAATAATATAATCCCAGTTAGACAGAGGCTACATTTCTGAAGATCTAGATACATTTCTGAAGATCTAGATACATTTCTGAAGATCTAGATACATTTCTGAAGATCTAGAGTTGGTAGCGTAGCCCTTCACCAACCTGAGCATAGGATGTACATTGGGGCTCATTTACTAAGGGTCCGAATCGCGCACTTTCGTCGGGTTTCCCAACGATTTCCGATTTGCCCTGCATTGCCACGAGATTTTGGCGATTGAATTTTGCTCCATTGGCGTTGGCTTTCACGCAAAATTGTGCGCCATGGCTGACGGACAACCCGATGGATTAAAAAAAAACTGCGGAATTTAAAAAATAATTTGTGTCGCAAGATCAGCACTTACATGCACCAGGACGAAGGAGGTGAACTCCGGCGGACCTCGGGCGCAGCAGCGACACCTGGTGGACATCGGGCGCACAGACCTTAGTGAATCCCGGCAGAACCCGAATCCTCGTTGGACAAAGCGCCGCTGGATTGTGACTGGACTGGGTAAGTAAATGTACCCAATTATGTTCCTTAGTAACCACAAATCTAGAACATTTTATATGAGACTTTGACTCCATCACAACAATAGAGAGGCCACAGTTCTCATTTGTAGACTGTGGTCTCCTCAAAGAGTTGATCACTTGGGGCGCTGGATGTTGGATCCCCATGAATCTTATCTCTTCTAATGAGTGGTCAACCATATCTCAGTTCAGGAAAACCCCTTTATGACTAATATACGGCCACATGTGAATTCTAGAATTACGTTGTTTTTGTCTCGCTGAACAATCATGTCACCGACAAGAAACGTCATCTCACAAACGAGCAAAACAAATGCATCGTTACTCTTAAGTGTCATAAATCTTCCACATCTGGTCTCCATTGGGAAGTGACCTTGGATCAACCAGCTGTCAGAATGTGTAACCAAATAAATCCTCCCTCCTGGTCAAGTACCATGTTAGTCCTGAAAATCTAGAATTTCTCCATTGCAGAACTTTACTTTGTAAAAGCCCATAGAGGAGGAATGGGGGTACGGACCGGCGCTCAAACATCCAATGAAGCGGCGGAGCCTTGTGGAGACTTTGATTCTTTATTAACGACTTGCGAGGCGTTTCTGCTCCGCAGCTTTCATCAGGCTTCATTGGTCCGTACCCCCATTCCTCCTCTAAGGGCTTTTGCAATTCCTTCCACCGTTACCTGGGACAACTGGCCCGGGTGCAACATGGATGTTTTGAGACCGGCTGCCATCATTTACTCCAAGACCTATTGTCAAGGCTTCCTTTCACCTAACTCCAGGCGAGATCTTTACCATCACTTCTCTGGTTCATTTTACTCTTACAGTATCACACTAGGGCCGCGCCCTTCTCTCTTGTGCCTCCACTGGGCCTCCACTCTCCAGGTACCTCTGTCTAAAAGAACTTTACTTGGCACAACATGTCCATTAAGTGAGCTTGTAGCTTATTTCTTTGGCCTCATTCAGATTTCATTTTAGCTCTATGTTGTGAGAATATGTCTTCCTGTTACTCCCATCTCTTGTGAAAGTGGGAGGAGGAGTCAGCAACAGCCATTGATTGATTAGTGTTTCCCCAGTGATGTAACTGTCCTTCTATGGATTGTTAGATCAGTGTTTACTTCCCATGGCATATTCTCAGTGGAGGCCGGTAATGGATGCAATACTTTGAATCCATCCCCCATAGCCTTACCGGCCTCTGCTGAGCATGTACGTTGCCCGGCAGGAGGGAGTAGGATGGAAAAGCACAGCTTGTTCTGTCTTTCAGTCCTGTGGTTTCTGCAGGATGCGATCTATACTACTATACCTTTGTCTACCGGTATATGTCTATCGGTACACGCATACGAGTGAATAGACCAGAGACTCCACAGTCTTATTTTCCACCAGATAACTCATGCTGGATGTATCAGGAGTAGTTTAGAACTGTGGAGTCGTACTTTTAGCTATTAGTTGGTCTAACTTATGTCAGAGTTTTCTGGTGCCCTGGTTAGACCACGCCCCTTTTCCAGGGGCTGCCCCCCTTTTTTCAGACAATCGGGAAACTGCCTGAAAATGGTCTAAAACCTACAATAAGTGGTGCGTTTCATGCGGACATTTACTCCAGAATTTCTTCATGTTGATTATTCCATATTTTCTGATGCAGCTTCCAAGTGTATAATAAAATAAGATGTCTAAATGTAGACTTGAGGTGCATTTGGCATTTTATTTTGGGTGCGCCTTTAAATTATCTCCAGTTATTTAACATGTGACAGAACTCCACCAATGCATTCTTATAAGATTTAGGAATATTTTATAAATCAAAAGTTGGATGGTTCCATCAACACTTCGGTTGTTTCCCTATGGAAGCCTCTTTTAATATGCCTTATAATATCATATAGATCTGATAGGGTCCTCTATGAGCTTGTATGAGTAGCACTTAGCAAATCTATGTGATAAAGTGCTTTGTCTACTTAAAGGGGTATTACCACGAAAGACCCGTTTCTTACATGTCCTCAGGATAACAAAATATCACATTCTCCAATTCACTGTTATTAACAAAAATACAGCATTTCACAGATATAAGTCCAACCTGTCTCTATCAGTCCTGCTGGGCAC
Organism: Engystomops pustulosus; assembly: GCA_019512145.1. Taxonomy (NCBI): domain Eukaryota; kingdom Metazoa; phylum Chordata; class Amphibia; order Anura; family Leptodactylidae; genus Engystomops; species Engystomops pustulosus. The sequence continues at coordinate 68,183,116 of CM033651.1, read as the reverse complement.
AATTTCAGAGGCCCCTGGTTTCCGACACTGGATCTTCTGACTTCAGGGTCGGGCTGCCATCTTGTTGTCCTGTCCGATGCTGCACTGAGCTTCTTTCTGCTTCTAGTTCCCCCCATGTATTCCTGGACGAGCTCACACTGACTTCCTGCCAGCAAACACATCACATTGTGAGGATAGTAAAGCTTCAAGCTACAGGCAGATAAGTTCTTTATCTGGGGGAGAGGGAGGGAGGCACATGAGATCTAACGGTGTGTTGTGGCAGAGCAGAGATGTTGCAGGGCTAAGAATGTCATTGTGTGTAATATGCATCTCATCGATCTTATCATCTCTGATCTGCATCATCTCTTTCTGTGTCAGATACTAGTACAATGTTCCGATGGTAAATGAAAGTGAACTTGTACCCTGATAATTTAAGCACATTGTCAGCACATAGGGATCATTATGTGTCTGCTTAGAGGGTCCCTGTGTGCGCTCTGGGATTTTACTGAACATTACTCAGTGATAGGAGCTAAAACTGAGTAAAATTGTAAAGTAAATTGTTAAATTTGATCTTTATTGAGTAAACCTCACTAGGGGGTTAAAATTTGAGAATTTTCTTCCATGGGCAAACGCTTTTAAGGTTAAGATAAGGTAGTATAAATGTATTGCTGCTATTAGACTACAGTTCCCATAATCCTCATCTCCCTGAGCCTGTATAAACTCTGTGGCTTCTCACAGCTGGATCTTCCTTCTGCCGGGAGCCTAAGGTCCTACTCCTACGTCTTTGCCTTTCCGTATAACACCTGCATTGTGGAAAGTGATGCTCAGTGGATTTCCAGTTGAGGCTACTTGAGGACTGGAGTCTGAAATATTTGACCTAGGTCACGGGACATTTTTGAGAATGTATCTCATTCTAGGATATAGACACATCTGTTGTCCTACAGTTCAGCCTGTTGACTCCAAGGTCTCCAAGGGATGTGGTATCTGCTCCTCATTTTTGGATATGACCTCACTTAGAAATGAAAATTGATGGTTGTGTTTTCCTGTCAACATAACAGGAGGAAGGGGGGGGGGTATTATTTAACTATTTAATCCAGGCATTTATTTTATTTCTTTTTCCCATGGTTGGAAACCACTCACAGCATTATGTACATGTTTCTATATAGAAAATGATTTGTTTCTGATTTACTGGAGGGATCACAAAACGGGATTAAAGTTTCTTAAAGGAAATCTACCACCAGGATGAAGGATTGTAAACCAAGAACTCTTATTTGAGCTTTTTATGCCCTGGCCTTTAAAAAAAAAAGGCTTTTAAAATTATGCAAACGAGATGGAGGAGCTTAAGGTTTCTTAGTTGTTATTGGAGCCTCGAGCCCTACTGGCTCATTTGCATAATTTTTAAAGTCCCTTTTTCTTAAAAACAAGGGCAGAGGAAGCATAAAGAAGAGCGGATCCTGGCCGAGGTGGCAGACACTTGGTTCACAATCCTTCATCCTGATCCATTAAAGGGCATCTACTAGCAGGATGAAGGGCTGTATGCAAATTAGTTGGAGGGGCTCCAAGCTCCATAGGTGTTACTCCGGCTTATTTCATGCAAAATATAAGGATGTTTATCATGTCTGGAAAGGTGACAAAGTTTTTAAATCTTATAAATCCTGCTTTACTTTCTCTGTGGTTCCTTTTAGCTTTGTTACACATAAGTTTTGTCTTTGCCTAAACTGGACACAACCAATGGTAATCTAAATGCCCAGACTAGTTTGGATGGACTTGCCTCAAATTGGGCTCGGTGCTCCCGCTTTGCTCTGGTGCAACCTCACAAGTAAGAGATATCACAGGATTAATAGGGCGCTCAAGAAGATTGTTCTTACCTCGTCCCCAGCAGTGGTTTTGTCATTTTAGGGGGCATCCAACAAATTATATCCGTGGAACCCAAAAATTCACAAGATACGGAAGATAAGGGGGCATTGAAGGATTCACTGTAGCCGGTCTACTCTGGTAGCTGTTACCTTATCTCCCCTCTGAACAAAAGGATGGGGCATGATGAAGCTCCCCCCCCCCCCCCCCCCCCCCCGCCGATTGTTGGTGAGCAGGTCCTGCTGAAATCAGTAAGCCTGATACAATGTGAAGAGTAATGTAATAAAGCAGAGACAGCAGAGAGGTCCTGGAGAAGCTGCATCCGTGTTACTGATAGTTTAAAGAATAGAAAATCTGTATAAGGCAAATTTAAAAAAAGTTGTCTATATCACCTCCCAGATAGTAGTTTGCCCATCGTAACACAAATTATGGAAGTGTTAGTGTTTTACATCTCCGGTCTTAAGTTATTTCCTTTAGTTATTATGAGCCAAAACCAGGAGTGGTGAAATAGAAAAGGTGCAAGTCTCTCCATCTCTGTAAGGACAAATCCAAAAGCTTTGACCCAAATAAACACTATATATACATTAGGTAATTATAAATATTTAATTTATTATACACAAATTCGTAAAAAGCTAGTTACACAATGGAAACACTAGATTAAAAACCGCGCATAACCAAAAGATAGAGCAATGAAATGTCAAAAGGGAAAAGACAAATTAGGGATGGGACACATAATAGGATGATCTAAATGTAAAATAGATGGATACAATCATAAATTGTTACAAAGAATCATAAACAAAGTTACCATACCAGGGAAGAAGGTACATAATGTGCAACCCCCGACACGTGTTTCGCCAACTGGCTTTATCAAGGGGAGACTCCCCTTGACAAGTGCATTAAATAAATGAAATATTTATAATTACCTAGTAATATAGTGTGGTATATATATACCTAGGTATATAGTGTGTATTTGGGATAAAGTTTTTGGATTTGTTGCTATTGGAGCATAGGATTATACAGTTGCACTTGATGTAAAGTGCCCGCATCCTTGGCTCACCCACCGTTTGATGTAACCATCTCTGTAAGGAGTTGCACCTCTTATGTGTGTTCTGCCTCGCCCGATTTTTGGCTCAAAATAACTGAAGGAAATAACTGAAGATCTAGCGGAGATCTGAACAAGCCGCAATGAGAAGACTCCATCCATTACAGAAGGCACAGCGCCAACTCCTATTGGATCTTGACAAACAACTTATGGGCATGCGGGCCGGGTGTTGGTGGGTAGGTCATCAATTTTAATTCCCAAAAAAACCCTTAATGTACCCAATAATAAACCCCAGTTTGTGACTTTGTCTCTGTTAATGAGGATCTAAAAAACAATTGTAAGTGCAAAGCTTTGTCCATAAGTGTGGAGTCATTAATTCCACAGCCTCTTGTGTGTCACAGTGTAGGTTTCCATCCCTGGCCGGATAATTCTCCTCTCAATCAATCTTCTCCCACAGGGGATGTTACATATTGATATTATGCCACATCTCATCCATATATGCTGACGAGATACAATTGCAGAGAAGTCCGAGCCGGCCATGACCCTGCGGCGGTTTTCATCGCTCCCTCTTTCTTCTCAAACTAATAGGAGGGTCTGTCATAAATACAACCCCAGCAGCTGACAATTAATAAGTGGAAGTGTAGCTATTGATTGATACTTAATACAAGATGGACGGGGAGCACTCGGGTTGCATTGTGGTCAGAAGATTTTTTTCGGAGATACAATATCTGGGCTGTAATTAAAGCTCATACACAAAATACATTATTGGCTTGTAGGTCAACTGCTTTTGTTAGAAGAGACATTTTGTCATTTGACACAATGGGGCTTATTTACTAATGGTCCACAGATCGCGGTTTTTAGAAATTTTCGGGATTTGCGCCACTGTGATGGCTATTTAGAAAGGGATTGTGTCGCACAAAATCGGATTTTGGCGCAACTAGGCCGGCTTTCATGCGCACATTAGGTGGTGGGCACGTGATTTCATATTCAAATTGTGTCGCAACCAATGCACTTACATGCACCAAGAAGAAGGTGAACTCCGGCGGACCTGAGCAGGGAAGAGACACATCCAGGATACCAGGCTCATGATCTTGTGAATTGAATCGCACCGGAGTGCATGATCGTCGGACACTCTGTATTTCGGGAACTCCTGTGGCCAGGTAAGTAAATGAGCCCCAATGTAGGATATTAATGGGGCACATTTACTTACCTGTCCAACAGAGTTCATTCAAAGTGCATTGTCCGACTCCAATGCCCTGTGCTGCGATTCACTAAGATCCTGAACCCGATATCCTGCATGTGTCCCTTCCCCGCTCAGGTCTCTGGAGTTCACCTTCTTCTTCCTGGTGCATGTAAGTGCATTGTCCGTGTATAATGCGCTGTGTGGGGAGTCACTAAGATCCTGCACCCGATATCCTGCATGTGTCATTTCCCCGCTCAGGTCCCCGGAGTTCACCTTCTTCTTCCTGGTGCATGTAAGTGCATTGTCCGTGTATAATGTGCTGTGCGGGGAGTCACTAAGATCCTGCGCCCGATATCCTGCATTGTGTCCACTCCCCCGCTCAGGGTCCCCGGAGTTCACCTCTTCTTTCCTTTCCCTGGTGCATGTAAGTGGCATGGTCCGTGTATAATGCGCTGTGCGGGGAGTCACTAAGATCGTGCCGCCCGTATCCCTGCCCCATGTGTCGCTTCCCTGCTCAGGTCCCCGGAGTTCCCTCTTTCTTCCTGGTGGCATGTAAGTGCATTGTCGTCCGTGTATATGCTCTGTGGCGGGGGAGTCACTAGACTCGTGCATGCCGATATCCTGCATGTGTCATTCCCCCGTTCCCCCGCTCGTCCCTGGAGTTCACCTTCTTCTTCTTTCCTGGTGCATGTAAGTGCATTGTCTGTGTATAATGCGCTGTGCGGGGAGTCACTAAGATCATGCCGTCCGATATCCTGCATGTGTCCTTTCCCGCCTCAGGGTCCCTTGAGTTTCAACTTTCTTCTTGCCCTCTGTGTGCATGTAAGTGCATGTCCGTGATAATGCGCTGTGCGGGAGTCACTAAGAGTCGTGCATCCGATATCCTGCATGTTCATTTGTCCTTTCCCGCTCAGGTCCCTGGAGTTCACCTTCTTCTTCCCGTTGCATGTAAGTGCATTGTCCGGTTATAATTGCGCTGTTGTCGGGGAGTTCACTAATCATTCCTGCGTGTCCCCGAGTATTCCCTGCATGTGCCCACTTTTCCCCACTTTCCCACAGGTTCCCTGGAGTTCACATTCTTCTTTCTTTTCCTGGTGCATGTAAGTGCATTGTCCGTGTATAATGCGCTGTGCGGGGAGTCACTAAGAACCTGCGCCCGATTATCCTGCCGTGTCGCTTCCCCCCTCAGGTCCCCGAGTTTCACACTCTTCTTCCTGGTGCATGTAAGTGCATGTCTCCGTGTATAATGCGCTGTGCGGGGAGTCACTAAGATCGTGCGCACCCCGATAATACTCTGCATGTCTGCGCTTCCTCCCCCCTCAGGTCCCTGGAGTTTCACCTTCTTCCTTCTTCCGGGTGCATGTTAAGTGCATTGTCCATGTATAAGCGCTGTGCGGGAGTCCACTAAAAGATCGTGCACCTGAATATCCTGCATGGTCGTTCTCCTGTCCTTCTCCCGCCCTCATGTCCCCTGAGTTCACCACCTTCTTCTCCTGGTGCATGTGTTGCATTGTCCGTGTATAATGCGCTATGCGGGAGTCACAAAGATCGTGCACCCGTGATATCCTCCTGCATGTGTGCGCTTCCCCCGCTCAGGTCCCCGGAGTTCATTTCCCCTTTTTTCTCTTCCTGGTGCATGTAAGTGCATTGTCCGTGGTATAAGGCTCTGGGCGGGGAGTCACTAAGATCCTGCGCCCGATATCCTGCATGTGTCGCTCCCCGCCTCAGGCCCCCCCCGGAGTTTCACCTTTCTTCTTTTCCTGGTGCATGTAAGTGCATTGTTCCGTGTGATAATGAGCTGTGCGGGGAGTCACTAAGATCCTGCGCCCAATATTCCCGCCATGTGTCGCTTCCCCCCGCTCAGGTCCCCGGAGTTCACCTTCTTCTTCCTGGGTGCATGTGTAAGTGCATTGTTCCGTGTATAATGCGCTGGCGGCAGGCTACTACAAGAATTCCTCGCGCCCGATATTCCCTGCATTTGTTGTCCTTCCCCCCGCTAGTGTTCCCCGGGTTCACACCTTCTTCTTCCTTTCCTGGTGCATGTAAGTGCATTTTTCCGTGTATATTGCGCTGTGCGGCGGAGATCACTAAATCCGTGCACCTCCAATATTCCCTGCATGTTCGTCGCTTCCCCTCCAGGTCCCCCGGAGTTTCACCCTTCTTCTTCCTCCTGGTGCATGTAGATGCATTGTCTCCGTGGTATAAGCGCTGTGCAGGAAAGTGCACTAATCCTGCACCAATCCTGCATGTGTCCTCTTCCCCGCTCAGGTCCCTGGAGTTCACCCTTCTTCTTTCTTCCCGGTGCAATGTAAGTGCATTGTCTGTGTATATGATTGTGCGCTGTGCGGGAGTCCTAAGATCCTGCGCCCCGATATCCTTGCATGTGTCGCCTTCCCCGCTCTCTCGCTCCCCCCAGTCCCCTCTATGCTCTCCACGCTCTTCTTCTCTTTCTCTTCACTTTTCCACTCCAGGTCTTTTCTTTCTCACTTCGGTGCAGTACGTGCATTGTTTTGTATAATGCGCTGTGCGGGGAGTCACCTAAGATCCTAAAGCAAATCACAACCCGATATCCTGCCATGTGTCGCTTCTCCCCGTCAAGGTCCCGGTAGTTTCACTTTTCCCTTGTAGTAGTGATCTGTAATGCGTTGCGGGAGCACAGTCATCCGATATCTGCATGGCTCCTCCCCTCAGTTGTTCACTTCTTCCTGGTGCATGTAGTGCATTGATGCAGCACAAATTTGAATATAATCCTGCACTTCAGGTTCCCGAATCAGTCGGATCTCCGACGGCCACGCCCACCGGCTACTCTTCCGTCGCATGAAAATGAGCACTCTTGCAAAACCGTCCCAATCTGATCACGTGCGACCACAAGCCCCAATTAAATACCTGTCACTGCATCAGCGCAAATCCTGAAAATCCCACAAAAGTGCGATCTGCGGACCCTTAGTAATAAGCCCCAATGTGTTGCAAAGGGGGCATCAAAAAATGTTATTACCAAAAGTTAATTTACAAAAAAGAAATCCGCGACCCCGAGACCCTTCTCTATAAAAGTCCAGAACGGATACATCACTTCAGTCTACAATTCCTTGGGAATACCTGGATATTACACATATAGTTACTTGCGTATATAGCCAAAGACTTTTATTTGTTTCTTCTAGTTTCTTAAAGTTCTTCAATTATTCTACGGTTACTAGAATTTTTAACCAAATAACATCGCTACTAAGATTTAGTTTTCTTTGTGTGAAACTATGATCCATAACCCCCTGCCTAAGTGAAGAAGTTTTCTGTTTAATTAACCAATAGTCGCCATAATCCCTTCCACTAAGGTTATTGGCCTTCTGTTCCCCAAAAAAAATCTCTCTAATTATTTTTTGTAGTGTTTTATTGCCTTCTTAGCGCCCACCTGTTGGCACTAACATCTAGTGATGGTGCGAGACCTTTTAATTAATTCTTTTCAGCAGCTTCTCCTCTTTTTCTAGGAACGGAGATAAAATTTCCCGACCCCAGGGGTTACAATGGGGGTTTTGAGTCTGTTCCCCACTTTTTGAGTAGAGAGTAATGGTTGACCCACCAGACTTTTACCTCCTCCAGCTCCAGGCAACAGGAAAGGGGGAGCCAATCAACGTGGGTTTAACAAATAGTGAAAGAAAATGGGGCATACTAATGGTGGGTCACTTTATGGGGCATTTATAAGTGGGAGTCCATATGTAGGAATATACAGTGCGTGTGGGTGGGAGGGTGCACTGGTTGGAAGACATTATACAGGGAAGGGGCAATCCACACAGTATGTAACGTCAGGGGAAAAGCTGTGGTATTGGGTAAAATTGGCTACGTGATAGAAACAGAGGGTTGAATTATCCCGCAGATTGGGCTTAAATTACCCAGTGGAGGCCACAGTGGGTCAGTATGTGGGGCCCAATTATTTTTAACAATAATTTTAATAAATGACCTCAGTAAGGTTTTTACAAAAGTAAGTTTTTCAATATTTGCAGATGATACGAGCTGTGTAAGTAATAATACTCTGAGGCAATAGTTTAGCATTACAGAGGATTGATGTAGAAGCTTGAGGAGTGGCCAGAGAAATGGCTCGATGAAGGTTTAATGTAGATAAATGTAACGTTATGTACTTGAAGCAACCCAGAGTGGTTGTGCAAAGAACGTCCACATCATAAATTTCATTCAAAACATGAAATGTTTTGAATATGAATATATTATGTGGAGGTAGAAGTTTTGGCCGGCACACTGCAATGACGCTTAGTGGAGGTCCGGGGGGCAGTCCCTATCATTTTACAAATGTTTTAACCTTACCTCTAGGTTTTATACTGTATTAACAATTGTGTTTCAAATTATTTCAGGGAATCAAATTTAGGATCCCCTAGTACACCCTAGTACAGTGCATAGACCCTGTAATATGTATAATGGAGGACCTGAATGGGGGGGCGATTATTTCCACCATGAATCAGCTTGTGCAGACATCCGCAATCCTCATTCAATTACATAATAAACATGTGACAATCTAGTGCCATTTTTTGATAAACTGCATGTTTTGTGCAAAAATTGAATACCAAACAAAATATCATTCGACACACTTTTTGTACATCATTCATAAATTATACTGATAAACTGATGTTCTTAGAAATAAAAGGTATTGTTCTTACTCAATAATTTAAAACTAAAAACAAAATTAAAACATGACTAAACAATTTCAAATGTCTTTGTAAAAAGAAGATGTAATGTAACGTATGTTACGTACCATCGCTTCCACTACACACACTGATTGTAGTTCTGCATATGGTGTACAGTGATTTATGAAAATTGAATTATAATACTTTAATAATATTCTCCTCCTCTTACAAGCTTGCTTCAGACTATATCTTTCCAAAAAACGAATACTTTGAACCATTTTACCTCACCGGAGGCAAACCGCGGGATCCATCCTATTCACAAGGTCATGCACTGGGGACCACCCCCCCGGAGAGGTGCCCTACCAGCCTATGCAGGACCTATCAAAAACGAAATACATTTCCACTTTTTTCCATGTCCGTAGGAGCGGACGGGAATCCTCCTATCTCAATGAGACTCTGAAAGTGAAGATCTTCATGAAATGAGTAAGTCCAATAGATTCTACCATCGGATGATTTTTTTAGGATGTTCCACTCAAGTTCCTCCTTGTTTCCTAAGAACCAAAACCTCTTATTTATATTTCTGCATTTTTTATCTGTTTATTCACTTTCCTGTTTACTAGCTACAGCTTGTTTATTAAACTAGAGCAGTCTCAGAGCAACATGATGGGCTTGTTTTTTCTGGAGAACAATCCTCACTTTCTCTAGCGGCAACAATTACCTACATCCGTACAATGCGATCACAATCCCCATGCCCAGTGACACGTTGATGGTTTGGTTAATTTTTTCCTTTTCCATTTCTTAACAGGTCCTTCATTCTCAGGGACTTCAACTGGTCGATTCCAAAGTTAAAATTCCTTTTTATTTTTAAAACGATTGTGGATACCAAGCATGGAAAGTTTTTATGGATGATTTTAATAACTTTCCTGTAATGTCAATGTATGGAGCGGTGTAAGGGCTTATTTTTATTATTTTTTGTGATTGTGTTTCTTTAAGCGCTTGAGTGGCAAAAAAAATTTTTGATGTAAAGCGCCACAAGGAGCAGCCACAATTTTATACCTCTGCTACATTGTTGAGAAATCACCATCAAAATCCATCATGAATAAAGCACTTTACTCCTAGAACCCCGGCACGGGGTCTGTATATTGTGCTATCCATGGCTTCCAGGGGCGTAACTACAGTTTTACGCGGCCGTTATTGGGGGGCCTCCGAGTGTCAGGGGGCATCATGTATATTATGCACATTTGTACACCAATCTGTATGTAACTATATTTGGTGATGTATATTTTGCCTGTATGTGTGTATCCTTTGTGTATGTGATGCTGTAACGTCTGTATATGGCACTTGTATCGTGTTTGTATATGTATGTGTAATTATTACTATTTTTTAAAGCAGGAAAAAGGGCTATGGGGCCGCCTGCCCTTCTCCTTCTCTGTTACATAGTAAAAAAGTCCTGTCGCCTCTGTGATTAAACCCTTGTTTTCCTCCAGACGGAGACAGTGTTCCTCTCGTCAGATCTTATATTGGCTAGGAGGCAGAAACTTGTAATTGCAATGCTGTTAGTTTTAATCTTGATCTTACTAGTTTTCCCAGGTCCTTTCTCACCAGAGCCCCTCTATAGCTGTACGCGTCACCAGGCCTAATAACCTTGTGCTGAGTTGCTTCCCCCTTGCTCCCCTCACCCCCTCTCACTGCCCTGCTATAATCACACACAGTAGAGGGAGAGTACCTCCTGCGCAGTGGTAAAAGCTTAATGAAATTGTACATTGTGTACTATCTGCAGGCAGCATGTTATAGAGCAGGAGGAGCTGAGCAGATTGCACAGTGTCCTATCTTCAGGCAGCATGTTATAGAGCAGGAGAAGCCAAACATATGCACATAGTGTCCTATCTGCAGGCAGCATGTTATAGAGCAACAGGAGCTGAGCAGATGGTACATTGTTTCCTATTTGCAGGCAGCATGTTATAGAGCAGAAGGAGCGGAGAAGATGTAACATTGTGTCCTATTTGCAGGCAGTATTGTAGATTTTGTATGTCACTAATTCCTCTTTGAGGACCCTTTTTATTACAGCTGACCTGTGATATAGTTCCATATAACTGTGGGCACTGATAATGGGTTGTTCTCGTGTATGGTCACAGGTGGTCTTTTGGAGTTCTTCTGTGGGAGATTGTTACCCTTGGAGGAAATCCATACCCGGGTATTGCGCCGGAGCGTCTCTTCAATCTCCTTAAAACTGGTTATAGAATGGAGAAGCCAGAGAACTGCAGTGATGAAATGTAAGTCTGTTTCTGACTGAGACACAGGAATTATTTTTAGACTCATGTTCCGATAATTTGTAACATGATCTCCAAATGTATAAAATACTTTATATGAGAAGAATAAAAAAATTCCTGTCTCCAAATTTATACTACAATATCCCAAAAATATTCTCCTCTAACGGCACATTTTATGCATTTTTCATAGAAATTTGTTGATGTAATTTATTGTCTTGTGAAATTTCAGGTACAACCTGATGCTGAAGTGCTGGAAGCAGGAACCAGACAAGAGGCCGACGTTTGGTGAGATCAGTAAAGAACTGGAGAAAATGATGGTGAAAAGCAGGGTGAGTCCTGAAGGGATGAAGAAACCACGGTACTTGGAGAAGAGTGCCATTTCTAAAGGATTTTCCAGTAATCAACCTACAGGATATGTGATGGGTGTTCATTTGGTGGGGGTCACATTTACTTAACCGGTCCCTAGATCCTAAGATCCTGCGCCCGATATCCTGCATGTGTCGCTTCCCCGCTCAGGTCCCCGGAGTCCACCTTCTTCTTCCTGGTGCATGTAAGTGCATTGTCCGTGTATAATGCGCTGAGCGGGGAGTCACTAAGATCCTGCACCCGATATCCTGCATGTGTCACTTCCCCGCTCAGGTCCCTGGAGTTCACCTTCTTCTTCCTGGTGCATGTAAGTGCATTGTCTGTGTATAATGCGCTGTGCGGGGAGTCACTAAGATCCTGCGCCCGATATCCTGCATGTGTCGCTTCCCCGCTCAGGTCCCCGGAGTTCACCTTCTTCTTCCTGGTGCAAGTAAGTGCATTGTCCTTGTATAATGCGCTGTGCGGGGAGTCACTAAGATCCTACACCCGATATCCTGCATGTGTCGCTTCCCCGCTCAGGTCTCCGGAGTTCACTTTCTTCTTCCTGGTGCATGTTAGTGCATTGGATGCAGCACAATTTGAATATTAAATCCTGCACTCAGTCCGAATCAGTCGGATCGTCCGACGGCCACGCCCACCGACTTCTGTCGCATGAAATGAGCACACTTGCACCGCAATCTGATCACGTGCGACACAAGCCCCAATTAAATACCTGTCACAGCAGCGCAAATCCTGAAAATCCAACAAAAGTGCGATCTGCGGACCCTTAGTAAATAAGCCCCAATGTGTTGCAAAGGGGTGCATCAAAAAATTTAATTAACCAAAAGTTAATTTAAATCCCGACCCTGAGACCTTCTCTATAAAAGTCCAGAACGGATACATCACTTCAGTCTACAATTCCTTGGGAATACCTGGATATTACACATCATTACTGCGTATATAGCCAAAGACTTTATTTGTTTCTAGTTTCTTAAAGTTCTTCAATTATTCTACGTTACTAGAAGTTAACCATAACATCGCTACTTAAGATTTTGTTTTCCTTGTGTGAAACTATGAACCATAACCCACTGCCTAAGTGAAGAAGTTTTCTGTTTAACCAATAGTCTGCATAATCCCTTCACTAAGGTTATTGGCTCTGTCCCCAAAAAATCTCTCTATATTAGGTTTTTATGCCTCTAGCGCCACCTGTTGGCACTAACATCTAGTTATGTTGCGAGACCTTTTATAATTCTTTTTCAGCAGCTTCCTCTTTCTTAGGAACGGAGATGAAATTGCCGACCCCAGGGGTTACAATGGGGGTTTTGAGTCTGTTCCCCACTTTTGAGTAGAGAGTAATGTGACCCAGACTTTACCTCCTCCAGCTCCAGGCAAACAGAAAGGGGGAGCCAATCAAACGTGGGTTAACAAAATAGGTAAAGAAAATGGGGCATTACTAAATGGTGGGTCACTTTATGGGGCATTTATAAGTGGAGTCCATATGAGGAATATACAGTGCGTGTGGGTGGGAGGGCACTGGTTGGAAGACATTATACAGGAAGGGGCATCACACAGGATACGTAGGGGGAAAAGCTGTGTATTTGGGTAAGAAATTGGCTAAGTGATAGAAAACAGAGGGTTGAATCCTCAGATTGGGCTTAAATTACCAGTGGAGGCCACAGGGGTCAGTAATGGGGCCAATTATTTTTAATAATTTTATAAATGACCTCATAGGTTTACAAAGTAGAGTTTCAATATTTGCAGATGATACTAAGCTGTGTAAAGTAATAAATACTGAGGCAGATAGTTTAGCATTACAGAGGGATTGATGGAAGCTTGAGGAGTGGCCAGAGAAATGGCTGATGAGGTTTAATGTAGATAAATGTAAAGTTATGTTACTTAAGAACCAGAGTGGTGTGCAAAGACGTCCACATCATAAATTCATATCAAAACATGAATGTTTTGATATGAATATATATGATGTGGAGTGTAGAAGTTTTGCCGTCATCACTGCAATGAGCTGTAGTGGAGGTCAGGGGGGCAGTCCCTATCATTTACAAATGTTAACCTTCCTCTAGGTTTATACTGTGATTACAATTGTGTTCAAATTATTTCAGGGATCAAATTTAAGAGCCACCTAGTACACCTAGTACAGTGCATAGACCCTGTAATATGTATATGGAGGACTGAATGGGGGGCGATTTGTCCCAGGATCAGCTGTGCAGCATCCGCAATCCTCATTCAATGTACATATAAACAGTGACATCTAGTGGCCATTTTTGATAACTGCATGTTTGTGCAGAAAATTGAGCCAAACAAAATATCATTGCACTACTTTTTGTACATCATTCAGAATTATACTGAATAAACTGATGTTCTTAGATAAAAGTATTGTTTTATCAATAATTAAAAAAAAAATTAAATGACTAAAACTTCAAATGTCATTGTAAGAAGATGTAATGTAATGTAATGTTAGTACCATCGCTTCAATACTATATTGTAAAGTTCTGCATATGGTGGACATGGATTAGGAAAATGATAAATATCCTTTAATAATAATTCTCCTTCGTCTTACAGCTGCTTCAGGACTATATCTTCCAAAAAAAGAATACTTTGAACATTTACTCCCGGAGCAACCTGCTGGATCCATCCTATTACAAGTCCATGCACTGAGGGACCACCCCGGAGAGGTGCCCTACTACAGCCTATGCAGGACCTATCAAAAACAGAAATACATCCACTTTTTCCATGTCGATGAGCGGACGGGAATCCTCTATCTCAATGAGACTCTGACAAGTGAAGTCTTCAATGAAATGAGTAAGTGCAATAGATTCTACACATCGGATGATTTTTAGATGTTTCCACTCAAATTCTTTAGTTTCCTAAGAACCAAAACTCTATTTATTTTTTGCGTCTTTATCTTTTACTTCCCTGTTTACATAAGCTACAGCTTTTTATTCTTAGAGCAGTCTCAGAGCCACATGAGGGCTTGTTTTCTGGAGACAAGTCTCACTTTCTAGCGGCACAATTTACCATCCCGTACAATGGACAGACAAATCCCACATGCAGTGGAACGTTTGATGTTTGGTAATTTTTCCATTTTCTTACAGGTCTTATTCTCAGGGACTTCACTGTCGATTCAAATTAAAATTCCTTTTTACGATTGTGGATACCAAATGCATGGAAAGTTATGGATATTTTAATAACTTTCCTGTAATGTCAATGTATGGAGCTGTGTAAGGGCTTATTTTATGATTTTTGTGATCGGTTTCTTTAAGCGCTTGAAATGAAAAAAATTTTGATGGTAAAGCTCCACAAGGAGCAGCCACATTTATCTCTGCTACATTGTTAGAGAAATCAACCATCAGAATCCATCATGATAAAGCACTTACTCATAGACCCAGGCATCGGGGTCTGTATATGTGCTATCCATGGCTTCCAGGGGCGTAACTACAGTTACGCGGCCGTTATGGGGCCCGCAGTGTCAGGGGGCATCATTATTATTATGCACATTGTACAACAATATGTATGTAACATATATTTGTGATGTATATTTGCTGTATGTGTGTATCCGTGATGTGTATGCTGTACGTCTGTATATGGCACTGTATGTGTGTGTATATGTGATGTGTATTATGTATATTTTTAAGCAGGAAAGGGGCTATGGGGCCCTGCTTCTCCTTCTCTTTTACATAGTAAAAAAGTCCTGTCGTCTCTGGTGATTAAACCTTGTTTTCTCCAGACGGAGACAGTGTCCTCTCGTCAAGATCTTATTGGCTTAGGAGGCAGAAAATTGACATTGCATGCTGTTAGTTAATCTATGATCTACTAGTATTCCCAGGTCCTTCTCACCAGAGCCCCTCTATGCTGTAGCGTCACAGGCTATAACATTGTGCTGATGTGCTTCCCCCTGCTCCCTCAGCCCCCTCTCACTGCCTGCTATAATCACACACAGTAGGAAGGGGAAAGTACTCCTGCGCAGTGTAAAAGCTAATGAAGCTGCAGCACAGTGGGGCACTGGTAATCTTGATAATTTAATTATCTAAAGGGGAATCTGTTTTGACTATGAAATACTGCAGTATTGGGTATGAGTCCTGGTGATCCGTGTGATCATACCTTTTGAACCTAGTGCAACAGGAGCATGCCCTCACACCGCTTTGTAGTGATGGGAATTCCAGCTCTTCTTAGTGAGCTGGCTCATTAGGCTCCGTTCACTTAGAAGAGCCGGGTCCTGAACGGCTCCCTATTGAATATATAATAGGGAGCCACAGGCCAGTCAGTTATCCTACACCACTCCACTTTTTATGGGATTAAAGGGGGCGTGGCGAGCCGGTTAGGGGTGGAGTTAATGTAGCCATCGGCTCAATGAGGGAATCAGGCTCCCGTCGTTCATTAACCAGAGCCGGCTCTTTGTGCAAGTTGTTTGCAAACGGCACATGACTATTGACTGCTTTGCTCTTAGATATCTGCTTTGAGCTGCTCCACAAGCCCTCCTTCCTGCTCTGAGTAAAAGCTGTGGAAGGTCTTTAGCTGAATATATTTGTTGAAAGGTCTTGGAAGTTTACACATCTCACAGCACAGAACAGATTGTGATAAGTTATGTTTATTTATTTTATGCTTTTGTTTTTGCCAGGAAGCTCATTAATATACATATTACGATTGAAAATAAAGGTGTCGACCTCTTCATCACAAGATCACATCTGCGATAAATCGAATTCTGCCGACATTGGCCTCTTACTAAAAGACTACAGAATTCCTAACTGCTCCTCTGTAGAACCAAAAGACGTTTGCTTCGGGAACACGGAACTTTCGTTCCACATCAAAGAAAACCGACCAGCCGGCCGATTCTTCCAGTTCATTCCCCACTTCTCGGCTTCTCAGTGCCCTAATATCAGTGTCGGCTACACGCTGCTGTTAGGTAAAAATTAAGATTAAAAAATCATATTTATTCAACAATGTTTACCTTGTATGTTACCAAAAAGTCCGGGTCAGGTCCTTCTTTTTCCCCTACCTTTCTTCCTGATTTAAGCCGTTTGTGTCAATCAGTTTTCTATAATGTCCTCCACTGGCAGCTGATTTCTAGTAACTTAACACTTTCAGACAGTCCATGGATATTGTAATCTCCTTATAGATGTAACTCATCAAGTGAAATATTATTTAGCAATATAAAGAGTTAATCATTAGCCTCCTTTCCTTATCTCTCTGCTCTGTACAGATATACTGCTCAGTGCAGGAGAAATAAGAGGAAAAGGGCACAGAGAAGAGGTATTCCTTAAAGAGATTTTTCCACAAACTAAAGTTAGACCCTATCCACGGGATAGGGCCTAAGTTGCTGATCAGTGGGGGTCTCTCACAGATCCCAAGAATGAAGGGATTCATTGGACCCCTCGCCGCTGAGATCGGCGAGTGTGGCGCTCTGCAATTTCCGTCAACTCCATTAGGATTAATGGAACAGAACGGTCATGCGCAGCCGTCTGCTCCATTTGTCTCACGGAGCGACGAGGAGTCCGACCTCGTTCTCGTGATCTGTGGGGGTCCCAGCCTATGCCTATGGTGGGAAATGCAGCTGCTACTCTTTAATTAAATGTACAGTAAACTTACCTCATTGAAAAAAATGTCCAGCAGCCTCCCCTCATCAATAAAATGTCCATCAGCTTCCCCTCATCAATAAAATGTCCAGCAGCTTCCTCTCATCAATAAAATATTAATCAGCTTCCCCTCATCAATAAAATGTCCATCAGCTTTCTCTCATCAATAAAATGTCCATCAGCTTCTCCTCATCAATAAAATGTCCAGCAGCTTCCCCTCATCAATAAAATGTCCATCAGACTCCCCTCATCAATAAAAGGTTCATCAGACTCCCCTCATCATAAAATGTCCAGCAGACTCCCCTCATCAATAAAATGTCCAGCAGCTTCCCCTCATCAATAAATTTTGCATGATCCCCTCATATAATAAAATGTCCAGCAAAGATCCTCTCATCATAAAATGTCCAGCAGAATCCCGCTACAATAAAAATGTCTCACAGACTCCCCTCATAATAAAATGTCCATCAGCTCCCCTCATCAATAAAATGTCCATCAGTACCTCATCAATAAATTCCAGCAGACTCCCCTCATCATTAGAAATGTCCAGCAGACTCCTCTCATCATAACAGATCACCTCACCAATAAAGTCCAGCAGACTCCCCTCATAAATGTCCAACAATAAAATGTCCATCAGCTTCCCCTCATCAATAAAATTTCCATCAGCTTCCCCTATCAAAAAATGTCCAGCAGACTCCCTCATCAATAAATAACTTGGAAGCAGGCAAGCCGCATACTTTTGTTAGTGTTCACTCTATGGTATTACAGACACATACAACACTTGTTTTTCCCATACAGACCAGCATCTCCCTTTCCCGTACAAAACATGATACGTCTGAAGTATTCGTATCCCGCCCCTGGACCGAGAAGAGAGGGAAGACTACGACCTGGTAGCTAAATGCATAGTAAAATCAGCACCAAAGAGGTGAAGTTGAGCGTCCTTCCGTATCAGGTAGATGATGAAGATGACCGTCTCCGTTTCTCACTGAGGGAATTGATACTGCAAATGCTCTAGTAGAATATGAAAGAAGGAAGTAAGTTATTTTAAAGTATAATAAGTTATGGTGTTATTACACAAAGAAACTCTTAAAGGAAACCCACCATGTGATGTGTGATGCGTATGAAGCAAACATACCCTGAGACTGCTGTAGCTACTGATGCATAAACATATCTTGTTAATCTCTGAGCTGAGTGGTTTTGCTGAAAAAACAATCATAACATTCAGGACCTTGGGAAAGCGGATTGCTTCAGCCGACATTGATAAACGTATTGCACTGAGTGTTCTAAAACCGTCCAGACAAGACTAATCAACCTGAGATGGATCGTCTCCAGAGCAGTGCATACTTAATGTGAGAAGAGAAGCCGGGCCCCAGCACAGAAGCGACAGAGCTTCATTATCATCATGTTATATCGTTTTATCAGCCAAAACCCTCAGCTCAGGGATTAACCAAGATCTGATCCTGCATCAGTGTAGCTACAGCAGTTCAGGGTATGTTTGCTTCATACTGCATCACATCACATGGTAGGTTCCTTAAAGGGGGCGCTTGATAATTGAATTAAACATATATTTTGGGGAGTGCTGATCTACTTGCAGAAATTAAAAACAGGTATTGGAATCAAGTGTTGTGTAAGTGTGTGGGGGCGGCAGGATATTGGTAATTTACCAATATACATCTATTAATACTTCTGCTCCGTTCGTGTGTAAGTTGAAGCCTCCGTCATTCACTCATCAGCAAGAGAATCCTGTCACAAAAATGGCCACAGATAGAGGGTCATTGATCTTATTGTCCATGAACAATCGCCCTGCCAGGACCTTATGAAAGTATCCATAAATATAAGATTATGGTCTTGGCAGGGTGATGTTCATGGACAGTGGATGATCACTCACCCCCATTTGCAGCCATTATCTATTTATCTATCTATCTATCTACTATACCTTCAGCAAGACACTGATGGGGCAGCAGCTTGAAGACTTGGAGCGTCTCTCTGCCCATTTCCTGCTGTGGGAGTGTGTGAGGGTGATGGGGGAGGGGAGATGGGATGGTCTGCAGCTTGTTCTGTGCAGATTATTTGTGTATTACAGGTGTAGGGAAAGTGATGGAGGAGATAAGTGTAGTTGTGTGGTTAACTGAATTAGTTAGTGCTCCGCGGACATTACTGAGTGCTGGAGCACTGAGCTGTGAGGAGAATCAGCTGACAGTAGAGAGAGAAGAGGGGGTGGCTTTCTGTAATCAGCTCCTCAGTGAAGACTGGGGGGTCATTTCTAAGGGCCTGATTGCGTGTTTCCGACGTGTACCCAAATATTCCGTTTTGCACCGATTTCCCTGTATTGCCCTGGGATTTTGGTGCAAGCAATCGGATTGTGGCGCATCGGCGCCGGCATGCACGCGACAGAAATCGGGGCGTGGCCAAATGAAAACCCGATGGATTCGGAAAAACTCCACATTAAAAAAAAAGTGTTGCAGGACTCACACTTACCTAGACCAGGAACAGGCCAGTGAACTTTAGGGCATTCGGCGGGCCTGGGGGAACTTCAGCGCGCAGCGCCACCTGGTGGACGCGGAGGAACTACCTTAGTGAATCGCCGGATGACCCAAATCCACACGCAAGAGAACGCGCGCGGGATCGCGAATGGACGGGTAAGAAATCTGCCCCTGAATAGTGCCCAAACAACACCTATCTGAGAGATCACTGATATCAGGGGAAGAGTCTGAATACAAGAGGAAGGAGCAAGATTCGCGGTAACTACTCCAATTGCAAAAAGGCTTAAAATTACCTTCCTACAACATATCAAAAGTTTGTGAAAGACGGTTACACTTTAAGTGACAGAAAACAAGGTGTTTATTCTAAGGATCTGAGCTGCGTTACTTTCAGTAAAATAGGGTGAGTAAAGTTCTGTAGTTCAGATTGTGACGCAAAGTCATCATTATAGACACACGAGCTTCACCCAATGGATGAACGACCCTACGGTATCTGTTCCGGCACAGTAAATGAATTACTAACGTAGTGTTTACACTCCCACACAGGGGGACTGTTCTGGCATCACTGGTGGTAAAGACCTGACTGACTCCGTCCTTCCGGTAGACAAAGACAACAGATACACAGAAACCATCATGACCGCGAAACTTTGTTTAGAGAAATTCCAAATCACGCAGTCTAAAAGAGTTTCAATTCTGGCGAAACGACAGCAGATCCGGGAAACAATCCCTGAATTTGTAAGGGTACAAATCTTGCAGGTCCAGTCTAAAGGGAACTGTCATCAGGAATATATTCCAGTTTTCTATTCGGTGCAGGCAGCATGTTATAGAGCCGGAGGATCTGAGCGGACTGATACATAGTGTCCTATCTGCAGGCAGCAGTGTATAGAGCAGGAGGAGCTGAGAAGATTGTACATAGTGTCCTATCTGCAGGCAGCATGTATAGGCAGAAAGAGCTGAGCAGATTGTACATAGTGTCTATCTTCAGGCACATTTATAGAACAGAGGAGACGAGCAGATTGTACATTGGTCTATTTGCAGGCAGCATGTTATAGGCAGGAGGAGCTGAGCAGATTGTACATAGTGTCCATATGCAGGCAGCCGTTATGGAGCAGGAGGAGCGAGCAGATTGTACATAGTGTCCTATCTGCAGGCAGCATGTTATAGAGCAGGAGGAGCTGAGAAGATTGTACATACTGTCTATCTGCAGGCAGCAGTTATAGAGCAGGAGGAGCTGAGCAGATTGAACAGGTCCTATCTGCAGGCAGACGATGATATAGAGCAGGAGGAGCTGAGCAGATTGTACATAGTGTCCTATCTGCAGGGAGCATGTTATAGAGCAGGAGGAGCTGAGCAGATTGTACATAGTGTCCTATCTGCAGGCAGCATGTTATAGAGCAGGAGGAGCTGAGCAGATTGTACATAGTGTCCTATCTGCAGGCAGCATGTTATAGAGCAGGAGGAGCTGAGCACATTGTACATAGTGTCCTATCTGCCGGCAGCATGTTATAGAGCAGGAGGAGCTGAGCAGATTGTACATAGTGTCCTATCTGCAGGCAGCATCTTATAGAGCAGGAGGAGCTGAGCAGACTGTACATAGTGTCCTATCTGCAGGCAGCATGTTATAGTAGATTGTTCATGTTATTTTGAGTGGAAAATGAGTTGATTGTAATTGTTAATCTCTGATTAGACGTTCAGGAGGGTTGTCCCGCTGATAACACATATGGACATAAACTATGTAGGATGTGATGATATATATTCCAATAGCTGCCTTGCCCTATAGGTGATGCCTTGTATTGTCCAGTATATGTCGTTGATGGCTCCATATAACGTGGCCCTGTCTCCTCTGTTGCAGAGCTCTTGCTTAAACAAAGTATTTCCATAAATAGAAATGCATCGTATCAGGTCGTGGTTCTGGTCAATGACACAGAATATCCTCATCCTTCTGGCAGAGAACTGATCCTGTACTTCAATGTCAACATCAAGCCGGTTACTATTGGGTTCCCTAATAAAACGTACCAATTCACTGTCAACTGTAACGCCAACCAATATGCCCAGGTGAACAAAACATCCTTCATACTTATGTTTTATCATTCTGAATAATTATTAAAGGGGTCGTCCACTTTCATCAAACGATTGATATGGTTTGTGTAATAAAAAGTTCTACAATTTTACAATATATTTTCCGTATTAATTTCTCACGGTTTTCTAGACCTCTGCTTGCTGTCGTTCCATCGGAAGGTTCTATGCTTACTTCCCGTTGATATAAATCTGTGCCTGGTCATGTGATAGACTCGCAGGTACACGAGCCACAGAGAGGAATGAGATTCAAATATTTGCTGCATGTGGACAACCCCTTTAAGTACTGTACCTTTTTATTGTTACTCCATTTCAAAATTAGAATGTTATTTTGATTAAAGATCATCAAAAGATCAAGATTGTAACCGTGGCATTTACTATAAATGTCCCATACATGCCGGTTCCTACCTCTCTAACCCAGAAACATGTCTGTAGAAGAGGGGTCTGTGCAGTCAATGGAGAGGTAGCCACTGGCGTTGCATGGACTTGAACCGCAAAGTTTGGGTGTGTACTGAACTTTGAAGTTTGTGTCTGGGCTTGGGAAATTAATCTGCAACCGGTTCAGTTTTGGCTCAACAACCCCTCTTTAGATGCTCAGAGGAAAGCCGCATTTGAATTGATGTGGTATATGCACCTCACAGAAAGAGATGTTCCTCCCCAAAATGGCAGCATCCTGTGTGTCACAGTTCATAGGGACCAACTGTCAGAGTCTCTTTGGGAAGAGTCAGTGGACCCTCTGGACCACCGCGGGAGGTCCCGCCTGGGGGAGGTCCGAGCCTGGGGCTAAAGCAGGAGAACTGCTTGGGAGGAAACTCTGGAACTCTAGGCAGGACCACAGCGGCTGGCACAAGGTACAAGCAGGCAGGGACGGATGACGGGAACACAGCAGGCGCTGTTTAGAAATCTTAGAAAGCCCCTTATATAATGCTGTTTCTTATAAGCTGGAAGAGGTTGAGCGCTGTTATCACATATAGATCAGTTACTTGGAACCTGCCGCTTCAAGAAATCTACCAGGACCTGGTACTAGCCGACACCTGGTACTGGAATCTAAGTGGCACCTGGTCTTCACCAGTACCTTAGCAGGAGACAGTCTTGTGGTCAGGTTCAGGCACAGGGTCAGGGCAGGAGTCAAGTCCAATCCGGGGTCAGCAATGGGAGGTCCAGGCAGATGGGAATGGGAACACAGACACAAGGGACACAGGAACACGGGAACACGGGAACTCAGGAGCAGGAACACACAGAAACGCAGGAACACGGGAACTCAGGAGCAGGAACGCAGGAATATCGCTGGGAAGCTTTCTCTAAGGCGTGGACACAAAGATCTGGTGGGAAAGGAAGGTGCTGCTTAATAAAGGTGGAGGTGTCCAGCCAGCGCAGCCCATTAAATTCCCGCCAGCCGTCGCGCACGCACCCTAGGAGGCGGGGACGCGCGCGCACGGGAGTCCGCTGGGGAGCAGGAGCCGGGACTGGTGAGTCCGGAGCTGCGGCTGCCACGGGGGCACGCGGAGGAACACCTGTGACACTAGCCTTCACCAATATTCTGTGATGGTTGGAAAGTTTCCAGTGACCATCGTCAGACTGGTCCACTAGAGAACCAGAAGATCCTCCGGTGGTCCCGTATTCTAAACTTGTACAGATAGATACAGCTAATTTGGAGGTTTTTAAGGTCTACTTTTTGGAGCACAATGAAGGATGAGCACCCAGACGGGTGAGCCCAAAGAACCCCAGTGATGTACAATGTGTAGAATTTTTCTTTAGCCTGTTCCTTTAGCTATTTCAAGTAATGTAATGTTTACTGAATGATTTATGTTTTCTTGTAATGACCGGAGTTACTTTACCCTAACGACCCTTTTGTGCTGCAGATAGGAAGAATATGTATTGAACACTGCTCACTGTTCAAAGGCGTCAGCGTGAATTACACACTTGAGGCTTCCAACTCTACACATTCCATTGGCATCCAAAAAGCAGCAGGGGAGATGTTTGCCACCCTCTTTGTTAATGATGATCGAATTGCTTTGACAAACCTTGAGAGCCGAGAAATCACTATTAATGTTTTGGCCTCCAATGCACAAGTTAAGGAGCCCTCTAGGGCGCAAGTAATTATCACCATCGAAGGATCTCGTAAGTACCAGGGTCACATATTTTCACCCAAAGACAGGTTCCCATTGCCTTTTTGATACTAATTTCCCAATCTCTTTTCATAATTACAGTGGGTACGGAAAGTATTAAGACCCCTTTAAATTTTTTAATCTTTGTTTCATTGCAGCCAATTGGTAAGATCAAAAAAAGTATTTTTTTGCTCATTAATTTACACTCTTCCCCATCTTGAGTGTGTACAGAAATATAGATATTTTGCTACTTTATTAAACATGAAACTGAAAATACTAAAACAATTATTAAACAAGAAACTGAAATATCACATGTCATGTCATCAGACCATTTGCTGTGACACTCATATTTAACTCACATGCTATCCCTTTTTTTTCTGATCCACCTTGAGATGGTTCTAATCTGGAGTTCAGAAGTGTTTAATTAAACAGATTGGACTTGATTAGGAAAGGCTCACACCTGTCTATATAAGACCTCACAGTGCAAGTCAGAGCACATGAGAATCATGTGGTCCAAGGAACTGCCCAAGGAGCTCAGAGACAGAATTGTGTCAAGGCACAGATCTGGCCAAGATTAAAAAAGAATTTCTGCAGCACTCAAGGTTCCTAAGAGCACAGAGGCCTCCATAATGCTAAAATGGAAGAAGTTTGGGTAGACCACAACTCTTCATCTACCTGGGCGTCCAGCCAAATTCGTGGCAGATGCTCCCAATGTTCACCATCCAACCTGAGGGAACTGGAGAGGATCTGCAAAACAGAATGGCAGAGGATCCCCAAATCCAGGGGACAGAAACTTGTTGCGTCATTCTGAAGAACTCAGGGCTGCACCAGCTCCAAAACTGCTTCTACTCAATACTGAGCTAAGGGTCTGAACACTTCCGTTTTCTTTGTTTAATAAATTAGCAAAAAATCTACATTTCTGTTCAGATGGGGTCCAGAGTGTCCAGTGATGAGCGAAAAAGAAACATTTTTTATGTTATTAATTGGCTGCAATGAAACAAAGAGTAACAAATGTAAAGGGACCTGAATACCCACCATAACATCACTGGTTCCATTCACTTTTAAATGGACATACATTTAAAATGGGATCAAGTCATGGGGACCTCCATTGGAAGGCTGTGAAAAACCGGCTACAGCTCATGTGTTTGGAACACAACCCATAAATATTCCTGACCAATCCCTTCTATCCTTCCAGCTATACAGGATGAAGAAAATTGTCCAACCTCATGTTCGGGGAACAGAAACAGAAGGGAATGTGAAGAGTGCGGCGGATTAGGGTCACTCACTGGAAGATGCCAATGGAGACAAGGATATGGTGACGGTAATGTCCAAATATCCAACTCATATAGTTCATGCATGGCTCAAGCTTCATTTTGTAATGTGAATATGAAAATTGTGCGATTTTTGTAGCCTATCGCTACTACAGGACGACTGGAAACCAAGTTTTGACATATTGAGGATCCAGCCGCTTTCCTTTGTCTATATTGGAACCAGTATCGGATTATATGTGATGCAACAATCTCTCCATGTTCTCGTATTCACATTGTCCGCACTATAAGATAACGAAGACAATAAAAGAATCTTTGTGCTCCCTTTTAAAATTGTATTTTCTTTCTTTAAAGGGATCACTAAAAACTATTCCACTTGTACGCCGAGTGTCCTTACCTGCCCCGATGAGATTTGTGACGCCGTGGAGAGAAGAAATCCTGCAATATGTCCCCAAGACTGCACAAGTAATGTTTTCCAATACTTTGCCGAATATTTATATTGGAATGTTGTGCTAAAGCCAGCGACGGGTGTCGGCACAGTCACGGCTACAGCCCATCACATCACTATCCGCCGTTACCCATCAACTGTTTACTTAAAATGGCAGAACATGTATTCAATATATTAGAAGATTTCCAAAAAAAAGACCCTCGGGCCCTTCTGATAACCATTTATCATGTTTACTAAACATGGCCGCCTTAGATACCTACTAAGTTTAGGAAGATTTTACACTTCAACCTGAATTTTTTTAATGTGTAAAAAATCCACTAGAGATCCCTACACATGGGTGGAATAAGCAGTATAAATCCTCATCTGATGTCAAGATCAGAGATATCTGATCAACATTTTTAAATTAACAACAATAAAAGTATAGTTTTTAAATCTGACAATTGGTTATCAGTGAGACCCCAGGGTCTTTTTGGTAAATTTTCTTATAATTTGAATACATTTTGGGGCTTATTTACTTACCCAGTCCTGTCGCGATCCAGTGGTGCGTTGTCCGACGCTGATTCGGGTCTGCCGGGATTCACTAAGGTCCGTGCGCCCAATATCCTTCATGTGTCGCTGCTGCGCCGAGGTCCGCCGGAGTTCACGTTCTTCTTCCCGGTGCATGTAAGTGCTTGATTTTGTGACACAAATTCTTTTTTAAATTCCGCGGTTTGTCCGAATCCATCGGGTTGTCCGAAGGCCACGCCCCCCGATTTTTGTCGCGTGAAAGTCGGCGCCTATGCACCAAAATCAGATCGCGAGCGCCAAAATCCTGCGGCAATTCGCCGCAAATCGGAAATCGCAGGGAAACCCAACGAAAGTGCACGATTCGGACCCTTAGTAAATGAGCCCCATTCTAAACCAAGCAGCCTCACACGCTGGCGTGCGCCTCCTGAAACTGGAGCTGTTTTTCCTTTTGTTTCTAATAGCTTAGTTTTTGAGAAAACCGTCTTTTAAAAAGTAAAGGTGAGCCGAAAAATAGAAAACCTGTAAGACATCCAAGTAAAATTTATATTCCTCTATTCTTCATTCATTAAAAATGTACAGCGGTGTACATGTCGGTACAGGAACCTACGCGTTTCAGCTATTTTCTAAGCCTTACACGAGTGAGGCTTAAAAATAGCCAAAGCGTGCAGGTTTTGTCCATGAGTAAGGCTTAGAAAAAACCCAAAACGCGTAGGTATCGGCCATGAGTAAGGCTTAAAAAATAGCTGAAACGCGTAGGTTCCTGTACCTACATGTACACCACGAATGAAGAATAAAGGAATATAAACTTTACTTGGATGTGCTACGTTTTTTCTATTCTTGGGCTCGCCTTTGCATAAATCCAGCAGCACGTGTGCACTCCCCATTTACAAGCTTCTTGCTATTTTTGTGTTCAGAAACCTTGTGTTTCCTTGTGCAATCCCTCCAGCAGAGGTGGTCGTATCCAAAGTCACAGTCTTGTTTCTGAAGGACCCTATGACTACATTTCTGAGAAATTATCTTCACACTGGTAGATTTTTTTTAATAACATCTAATGGAAGAAATGTTTATATACGGCAGATTAATGACACTGAATGTGACTGCCCGGACGAGAATAACCCCTTTAACTGTTTACCTGTGGCCTTTAAATTACTGCAGAGTCCGCAGGAAAATGTATAAAAAAAAACTTGTATTTGCAGCTTCCATTAAAATATAATGCACATGGTGGCACATGACAGGTAAACTAGAGACCATGCTGTGTATTGTACCATCTTTCATACTTCACTTTGATTAGAACTTGTCCTTGCTCAAGTTTCTGCATGGAATCCACAGACCCAGCGTCCATGTGAGCCGACATCAGGGGGGTATTAAGACTAAGCCCTGGGCCGTATGGAAGTCCTGAAATGGCTCTTTAAGTGTCCATGAGATATTTAGATGTGTGTTTATAAAAAAAGCAACCACACATTGGGGCAGATTTACTTACCCGGTTTTCGGGTCCGGGTCCGGCAGTTCCTCCGACGTCCACCAGGTGTTGCTACTGCGCTGAAGTCCGTCGAGGCCCGCCGAAGTTCACGATCCTATTCCTGGTGAAGGTAAGCGCTTGTCCAGCGACCCTTTTTTTTTTTTTTTTTCTAAATGCCGCGGTTTCTCCGAATCCGTCGGGTTTTTCTTCGGCCACGCCCCCCAATTTCCGTCACGTGCACGCCGGCGTCGATGCGCCACAACCCGATTGTGTGCGCCAAAAACCTGGGGCAATTCAGGCAAAATCGGCGCAAATCGGAAATATTCGAGGGAAAGATGTCGGGAAAACGCGAATTGGGCCCTTAGTAAATGACCCCCATGGTGTCAGTTTTTCCCAATCAAGCTTCCCACAAAGGACAAGATGATAGAACTTCCCAACTCCTCCATTTAGTATCTCTGAGCCAAGAGTGGCAAACATTTCCTATTCCCTGGATCTAACGACTGGGGGCCACTGATGTGCAGCATTAGTTATGGATTGGTCCAGTTTAAGGATTTTGACATCTTCTTTTTGAATTTAGAGTTGGAGATCATTGGTGGATATCAGCCGGGAATCCCTGCCGGGATAAAAGCAGGTCATGGCACTTGTTACTGCCTCCTCCCTAACAAGTGCTTCTGTGAGGAGGATATGGAAGAAGGTGAGAACTGCACAAAAGTCATATTTTTGGATTTAGTAATTTGCCTTGGGCTCAGCTGCCCCCATGCTGCCAGGAGAGAGGGCGCTTACCCCTTGTCATAGCGTCCGGCACTGTAATACGGGAGAATATAGGACATATTTTCCTGTGCACCGTCACGCTGTGCTCACTATAGACACCATAGACAAGGGGTCTGGTTTTTATCATGGACCGTTCCCGGCAAACTTCCTAACTGAAAATTCCCAGAATTCCTTGCTGGCTCCGTGTGCCTAGACAAACCTATGAAACTAATGCTACAAAGCAATAAACATGTCAAAATAAAATTGATAAGAGAAAATAATTTTTCAATAATATATTTTTTTTAATTTCACAGTCCAATTATGTGACGAAGCCTGTAAGACGGTGATCGCGTGCGGCGTATTCCTGTCTTTTATCATCTCTGTGCTGTTATCTTCATACTTCATTCACCGCTACCACAAGAACTCACCAAAACCCCCCATTGCTTCTGCTGAGATGACGTTCCGCCGACCCGCCCAGTCTTATCCAATCAGCTACTCCTCCACGAACGCCCGGCGGCCATCGCTAGATTCCATGGAGAATCAAGTTTCAGTGGATACATTTAAAATACCAGTAAGTGTCAGAGCCCAAATCTATATAGATCTTTATATTTGCCTTTCCACAAAGTCTAAACATCTTCAACTTATGGTCCAGAGTGACCGTGGCCGAAAACGGAGAAACTCAACTGATGAGATATTCTAAAAGAGACAATTATAAAGCAGGCGGCTCCCTCCTCTATGTATAGTGAGACCCCGTTACTGACAATCAGTTTGATGCGTTTGCATGGTAGATTAGTTGCAGTTACTTGGTCCAGCCACTACAGACGGTCCCCTACTTAAGGACACCCGACTTACAGACGACCCCTAGTTACAGACGGACCCCTCTGCCCCCTGTGACCTCTGGTGACTCCTCTGCCCTGTGTGACCTCTGGTGACCTCTCTGGATGTTACTATAGTCCCAGGCTGCAATGATCAGCTGTAAGGTGTCTGTAATGAGGCTTTATGGATAATCTTTGGTCCAATTACAGTAAAAAGTTTTGAAACTCCAATTGTCACTGGGGGAAAAACAACAAATTGTCTGGAACTAGAATGATAAAATACACAGTTTCAACTTGCATACAAATTCAACTTAAGAACAAACCTATGGACCCCATCTTGTATGTAACCCGGGGACTGCCTTTACACTGTGAACGAAGCAGATTCTCCATTTATCAGTAGCTGAGAACTGAGAAGGTTTGAGGTGATGGCTCCATAGCTAATATCCACAGCTTATACTTAGGATCCATCATTGATACTTTTAGTTTGTGTAGTTATTTTTCTTGAAAATCGGACCTTTTGGTTGGAGCCAGGTTAGTCTTTAACACACATGATTTTTTATAAGGGCCTAGAAGTTTGGGTATAGAGTATAAAGCAGCACACAAAGAGTTTACGAAGTCGGACAAAAGCTACAAATGTTGATTTTTTTTTTTATTGTAACTAGAGGAAATGAAAGATAATTTCTATTTTTTATACTATTTGCCCTGAAGAATTGCCGAATGAATGTATATCCCCTCTGCTTTATTTTTCTAAAGGAGGATCCAAAGTGGGAATTTCCAAGGAAAAACTTGGTTCTGGGTAAAACTCTTGGTGAAGGAGAGTTTGGTAAAGTGGTTAAAGCGACTGCATTTAGGTTGAAAGGGAAAGCCGGTTACACTACGGTGGCTGTGAAAATGTTAAAAGGTAATGAATAGCTGTACACCCCCCTCTAGTCCTCTAAAACACTTACTTGTAAATTGTTAGAATTGACTAAAACAAAATTAAAGAAATCCTTAAAGGGGTATTCCGGGAATATGAATGTTTGATACAAAAACCCATGATGATATAAATAAATGAATGTAACAAAACTCAATGTCATTAGTTACAGAATGCAGCTTAAATAGTTTGATTTTATGATTCACAAAATGTTATGGGCTTTCTAAAGTAGGCGGAGTTATCACCAAGATGGCCGCCACTGGAAACTACAAGTCCCATGATCCCTTAGTTGTCAGTAACTCCTCCTCCCTCTTATGCTCTGCCCCCAGTGATGATGTAACAGACTGTCCTGCTCTGTTACCATAGTAATGATGTGTAACTGCCATCACCACACACCGGCCATACTGGATGCACTGCAACCAACCGACTGCAGCCAAACATAGTGGTGATCACATGACCTGCCCAGGCAGCTGCAGGACATGTGATGTGGTCATGTGACCAGCGGCATCTTCTGTCCTGTGTCTGCTCCGCATGGAGGAAAATAACGGACTGATAAAGGGCCGGGAGCATTGTAATTCTCCATCACAGTCTATGTCACAGCATTTTCTGCTAAGGGGAGCAACATTCTAAATAACAACTAATTACATATCAGCTTCTATTATACCAACTCATTTGTTTATGTATTATGCTGAATCCTGGAACACCCCTTTAAGGTCTTGGTGCAATGGAAACCATCAAGTCCATTCATAAGGACGGATCTGTTACTATCCAATAGACAAGAAAATATTCTGATTTTATACAAAGCTGAAAACTCGACAAGTCTCCATAGGAATAGATTTGCTAATCTCGAATCCCAATACAATGAAATGATTCTTTGTCCTTGATTTCCTGAGCTGTGCCAATGCATATAATTGTGCTGACTGTAAAGTGAAATTCTAAAACTGAATATTATGTTTTTATATAGAAAGCGCCTCCCAGAGTGAACTGCGGGATCTTCTGTCTGAATTCAACCTTTTAAAACAAGTCAATCATCCACATGTCATCAAGTTGTATGGAGCTTGTACACAGGACGGTGAGGAAACCTCACATCATTGTCACGTCCCATCCATCTATTATTCATCTTCACAAAGTACCATATATACTCGAGTATAAGCCGAGGCCCCGAATTTTACCACAAAAACCTGGTAAAACCTATATTTTTTTTACTCGAGTATAAGCCGAGTTTGGGTTTTCAGCACGTTTTTTGTGCTGAAAAACTAGGCTTATACTCGAGTATATGTGGAAACTAGGCTTATACTCGAGTACTTGTTATATACGAGCTCATTCACAAAAAACAGAGACTCAATGAAGTGAATTATTCCATGAAACGATTTTCCGGTAGACTTTTTGAATAAAGCTTAAAGTAAATCCTCGTCAGACTTGGATCTCTGGTATTTGGTTAAAAATTAGCCATTTTATCTGGACTCCATCTAGCCAGATTATACTTTGTGATCTCACTTTTCCTGAATGTCTATACTGTTTTCTCTCCTGTGCTTGATCCAGGCCCCCTGTACCTCATCGTTGAGTATGCCAAGTACGGCTCTTTACGTAGTTTCCTGAGGGAAAGTCGCAAAGTGGGGCCGAGTTCCGTAGATGGTGACTCCAATCGTAACTCCAGCTATTTGGACAACCCTGATGAAAGGGCCCTCACGATGGGAGACCTCATTTCCTTTGCCTGGCAAATATCCAGAGGAATGCAGTATTTGGCAGAGATGAAGGTACGGGAACGTGATCCGGTTTTTATAGGTTAATGGTTAAAATATTCCGTGTTTTTCTTGTAAGGAGACATTTTCATTCATTGTGACACCAACCAAATACATTTCTAACCGTAGATGAAAACCGGATCAGATGGTTCTTATTATAGTTAAATAATGGTAAATAAGAAATGATCATTTTCTCATTTATCCGAAGGGAATTTCTATCAATAAACTTACAGATCGATAATTTGTGGTATGCTTAAGATTTACTCTGAACCTAAAGGTCAATTATAGTGGTGGTGTCATCACTGTGGAGGCATACTGGGTGTCATCACTGTGGGGGTAGTTATAATTGTTGGATGATCCTGGGACCACCTATCGGTCACTGTGGGGGCATACCGGGTGTCATCACTGTGGGGGCATACCGGGTGGGGGCATACCGGCTGTCATCACTGTGGGGGCATACCGGCTGTCATTACTATAGGGGATATAGGTGTCATTAAAAACCTTGGGAGCCACTGAAATTGTCCAACTGCAAGTAAATCTTCATAGAGCTTATTAAGTGATGAGTTATAATATAGTTATATAATTGCTTATAATATAGTTATATAATTGCTAAGTATCTATTATCTCTCCAGCTCGTTCATCGAGACCTCGCAGCACGAAATGTCCTCGTAGCAGAAGGACGTAAAATGAAAATATCTGATTTTGGTCTCTCTCGCGATGTTTACGAAGAGGATTCATATGTAA
This sequence comes from Engystomops pustulosus, assembly GCA_019512145.1. Classification (NCBI taxonomy): domain Eukaryota; kingdom Metazoa; phylum Chordata; class Amphibia; order Anura; family Leptodactylidae; genus Engystomops; species Engystomops pustulosus. The sequence continues at coordinate 68,150,926 of CM033651.1, read as the reverse complement.
AGAGGAGCAAGGTGAGATTACCATCATGCATCATTAGAATGTGAGGTTTTCTTATTTTTATTTCCACCGGCTTAATTTCCATACGGCAAGAATAGAAGTTGTGAGGGTTTAATAAAGTGCATTGTCCGTAATGGGAGGCAGAGACAAGAAGATGCAGACAGATTTTTATTTTTTTTTGCATTTTCTATTCTGAAAAATGGTCAAAATACGTGTGAAAAGACTGTCAGGGGATTCAAGTAAAATTATCACAGATTTACTGGCGCCCCTTACACCACCTCCACGGCACGTGGGATGTGCTGGGCAACAAGTATTCCGGGGTGAGGGAGTCCAGCATCCACACATTGGGGGTCATTTACTAAGGGCCCGAATCGCGTTTTTACGGAGGGTTACTCGAATTTTTCTGTTTTGCGCCGATATTCCCGGGATTTTGGCACACGCGATCGGATTGTGGCGCATGCACGCAACGGAAATCGGGGGGGTGTGGCTGAACGAAAACCCGTCGGATTCGGAGAAACCGCCGCATTTAAGAAAATAAAAAGTGTCGCTTGACACGCACTTACCTGCACCCGGCCTGGCTTGGTGAACTTCAGTGAACTCCGACGGAATTCAGCGCAGCAGCGACACCTGGTGGACATCGGGGGAACTACCTTAGTGAATCGCCAGAAGACCCGAATCTTTCCTTGCTGTGATGCAGAGGATGTTGTGCGTCATCTGAGGGAAAAAGAGTAAATAAACTGTAATGAATCTGAAAGTGGGAATGTTCGAAGAATGGTAAATGGAAACTTGTTGTATCGATTCTTTACATTTAAGTGATTTGTTACAAGTAATAATGTATATTTCCTCAAGTTTATTATTCACCAATTAAAATACTTCACTAACCCCGCCCACTCTTCTTTCCAGGGAAGAATACCTGTGAAGTGGATGGCTATAGAATCCCTGTTTGATCACATATATACCACGCAGAGCGATGTGTAAGTCTCTTCTCCTATATAAGCTGTACACAAAGAAAAGAATAAGACGCTGCTTATGGTACAACTCCATGTCATTCAGACAACAGGTTTTATAGCAGCTGCATCATAGTGTATAAGGCCGGAAAGAGACGCAGGTCCATCAAGTCCAACTTTTAGGAATTAAACAAATATTTGTTCCCTATAACCCGTGATCTTATTTCTCTCCAGGCCTCTCCTGCACATGTACATACAGTCCTCCATAACAACCTCCTGCGGTCAGACAGTAGGTGTTCTCCTTAAGGAGACAATGCCAATTAAGGCCGCCTTAAAGGCATGTGGAGACTTAAAGCCATAGATGCTCCACCAGGGAATTCTGGGAAGAATGCAAATAAGTTTTCCAAGGTGTTAAATGGAAAACAATACCTCCTTTTTCTACCTTGTAAGGCAGCGCCCTTACCACCAAGTATGACCCATAAGAAGTCTAATAACATGATGTGGGATTAAACCTAACCATAAGGAACAGACCCCCTGCTGTAGACAGCGCTGCTTCCACCTGGCGCAACCTCCTGCAGCAGAGAGTTCCATAGTCACAGAACAAAAGCGATGCACAAAAAAATGGCCAATATACATATCAATCAAAATATACACCAAAAAATACAAATTTTATTAATATTAAAGAACAAACAAGAATACAAGACAAAGACATCTAAAACCATTTAAAACAATAATATACATAGAGTGGAGATCCCGGTCTGGGTCATCCACAAATAACCTCTTATCCAGACACTGTACACTGTCTAACTACCTCTCTCCAAATAGGTTGTGTTCAAAAAATACATGTGTACTTACAGTTCCAATATGAAAGAGTACAGGGAATAAACAATTACTGTGGCCTAAAAAAACCTACTACAATGGTGACCAGTAAATCTGTAAAAAGTGCTAAAATATCAAAAGCAGACCAGCCCCCCTTGCAGGGTGTAGTGCAGTTATAAAGAAAGTCCTGCAAGGCTGGTAAAGGAGTGGAGATGAGGCACAGCCTCCCCCAGGTGCATGCAAGAACTTACCTCCTCATAGAAGCCAATCAGATTCGTCTGACAGGACCGATCCCTCATATACCCGGTGCTGACGCTGGGTTATAAGGTTGTGCACAGTGAGATACTCCAGGATAGCATCTCTAACAAACCCCTCAAATATTTTCCCCACCACAGCAGTTAGACTCACAGGTCTGTAGTTTCCAGGATCGCTATTTGATCCTTTTTTGTATATTGGTACCACATTTGCTATGCGCCATTCCTGTGGAACATAACCAGTCCTCAGGGAATCTTCAAATATTAAAAATAACGGTCTGTCTATCACCGTACATAATTCATGCAGAACCCGGGGGTGTATGCCATCTGGCCCCGGTGATTTATCGATCTTAGTGGTTGCGAGGCGGCGCCGTACCTCTTCATGGGTTAAATTGTTGACATTCCAAAAAGAATTAACATTATTCCTCATTGTGTCTTCCACCCGGGGATTTTCCTGGGTAAAGACAGTTGAGAAGGCGACATTCAGTAGATTGGCCCTTTCCTCATCTCCTTCCACCATGACCCCCATGTTATTTCTAAGGGGACCCACACTCTCTGTTTTTAGTTTCTTATCATTTATAACCTTGAAAAATAATTTGGGATTATATTTACTCTTCTTGGCAACATTTCTTCCAATCTTTATTTTTGCGGCCTTTATCTGCCTTTTTTTTTTTTTACAGAATCTATTTTTCTCTCTATAATCCTGTAATGCCTCATCGCTACCTTCATGTTTTAGCACCTTAAATGCCTTATCTTTCTTTCTTATTGCTCGCCTTACTAGTTAGCTACATTGTCTTTTTTGTGTTTCTATTATGTTTTTTCCCCATATGGTTTGTGTTTCTCTCAGGACTTTTTTAGAATATTTGTGGAAAAGTCCCATTTTTTGGGTGCTTTTGCCTTTGAGAACATTTTTCCAGCTTATGCCTAGAAGGTCCTCCCTTAGCTGCTGAAAATTTGCCCTCCTGAAGTTTAGGGTGTTTATTGCCCCTCCACTAACGCTCTTAGTGGAGCTTAATATAAAATCAATGATATTATGATCACTATTCCCCAGGTTCCCCCCAACATGTAGTTTTGATACCCTATCAGGTCTGTTGGTTAGGATAAGGTCCAGAAGTGCCCCAAAAAAATGGCCAATATACATATCAATCAAAATATACACCAAAAAATACAAATTTTATTAATATTAAAGAACAAACAAGAATACAAGACAAAGACATCTAAAACCATTTAAAACAATAATATACATAGAGTGGAGATCCCGGTCTGGGTCATCCACAAATAACCTCTTATCCAGACACTGTACACTGTCTAACTACCTCTCTCCAAATAGGTTGTGTTCAAAAAATACATGTGTACTTACAGTTCCAATATGAAAGAGTACAGGGAATAAACAATTACTGTGGCCTAAAAAAACCTACTACAATGGTGACCAGTAAATCTGTAAAAAGTGCTAAAATATCAAAAGCAGACCAGCCCCCCTTGCAGGGTGTAGTGCAGTTATAAAGAAAGTCCTGCAAGGCTGGTAAAGGAGTGGAGATGAGGCACAGCCTCCCCCAGGTGCATGCAAGAACTTACCTCCTCATAGAAGCCAATCAGATTCGTCTGACAGGACCGATCCCTCATATACCCGGTGCTGACGCTGGGTTATAAGGTTGTGCACAGTGAGATACTCCAGGATAGCATCTCTAACAAACCCCTCAAATATTTTCCCCACCACAGCAGTTAGACTCACAGGTCTGTAGTTTCCAGGATCGCTATTTGATCCTTTTTTGTATATTGGTACCACATTTGCTATGCGCCATTCCTGTGGAACATAACCAGTCCTCAGGGAATCTTCAAATATTAAAAATAACGGTCTGTCTATCACCGTACATAATTCATGCAGAACCCGGGGGTGTATGCCATCTGGCCCCGGTGATTTATCGATCTTAGTGGTTGCGAGGCGGCGCCGTACCTCTTCATGGGTTAAATTGTTGACATTCCAAAAAGAATTAACATTATTCCTCATTGTGTCTTCCACCCGGGGATTTTCCTGGGTAAAGACAGTTGAGAAGGCGACATTCAGTAGATTGGCCCTTTCCTCATCTCCTTCCACCATGACCCCCATGTTATTTCTAAGGGGACCCACACTCTCTGTTTTTAGTTTCTTATCATTTATAACCTTGAAAAATAATTTGGGATTATATTTACTCTTCTTGGCAACATTTCTTCCAATCTTTATTTTTGCGGCCTTTATCTGCCTTTTTTTTTTTTTACAGAATCTATTTTTCTCTCTATAATCCTGTAATGCCTCATCGCTACCTTCATGTTTTAGCACCTTAAATGCCTTATCTTTCTTTCTTATTGCTCGCCTTACTAGTTAGCTACATTGTCTTTTTTGTGTTTCTATTATGTTTTTTCCCCATATGGTTTGTGTTTCTCTCAGGACTTTTTTAGAATATTTGTGGAAAAGTCCCATTTTTTGGGTGCTTTTGCCTTTGAGAACATTTTTCCAGCTTATGCCTAGAAGGTCCTCCCTTAGCTGCTGAAAATTTGCCCTCCTGAAGTTTAGGGTGTTTATTGCCCCTCCACTAACGCTCTTAGTGGAGCTTAATATAAAATCAATGATATTATGATCACTATTCCCCAGGTTCCCCCCAACATGTAGTTTTGATACCCTATCAGGTCTGTTGGTTAGGATAAGGTCCAGAAGTGCCCCCCTTTAGTTGGCTCCAACTGTCTGCCGGTTTCTGCCTCCCAGTCAATATCTGGGTAATTGAAGTCCCCCATGAGAAGTCCTTCACCATGCATTGAAGCCCCTTCCTCCCCCATGGACTATGACTCTTCCCAGCTCTCTATTTACACTGTCTATTTGCCCTGCACAAGTGTAGTTGCCCTCCCCCCTGGTCTCTAGTTTAAACAATCCTCCAACCTTCTGGCCATTTTCCCCCCAAAACAGCCGCCCCCCTCCCCATTGAGGACCAGCCCATCCCTACTGTACCTATTTTATGGATCTGCCACCTACATCTTACTTTGTCATTGGTGCCAATGTGGACCATGACAGCTGGATCCTCAGCAGCCCCTCCCAGTAATTGGTCAACCTGAGGCCGAACCCGAGCCCCCGGCAAACAGACTGTTCGGTATGCACGGCCTTTGTGATAGATTGCCCTGTCTGTTCCCCTAATAGTGGATAAGTCCAAAAGGTCTTGCGAGCAGAACTAAGGAATTGTGATCTAGCAGAGCCCTCCTATCAAAAAGTGGTGTCTTCAAAATAACCTATCACCCCATTATTATGCAGGCAGCCTGCTATAGAGCAGGAGAAGCCAAACATATTGTACATTGTGTCCAATATTGCAGGCAAGACATTGATTATATAGAGCAGGAGAAAGTGAGAGATTGTACATTGTGTCCTATCTGCAGGCAGCCTGTTATAGAGCAGGAGAAGCAAAACATATGTACATAGTGTCCTACTCGCAGGCAGCATGTTATAGGCAGGAGAAAGAGCAACAGATTGTACATAGTGTCCTATCTGCAGGCCGCATGTTATAGAGCAGGAGAAGCCAACATATTGTACATTGTCCTTCTGCAGGCAGCATGTTAAGGAGCAGGAGAAAGCCAAAATATTGTACATAGTGTCCTATCTGCGGCAGCATGTTATAGAGCAGGAGAAGCAAACCATTGTACTTGTGTCCTATCTGCAGGCAGCAGTTATAGAGAGGAGAAAGCAAAACAATTGTACATTGTGTATATCTGCAGGCAGCATGTTATAAGCAAGGAAGCAGCTGAGCAGATGGTGACATAGTGTCCTATCTGCAGGGAGCATGTTATAGAGCAGGAGGAGCCACACATATTGTCCATTGTGTACTAATCTGCGACAAGCATGTTATGAGAGCGGAGAAGCCAAACATATGTAATTGTTCCATTGCAGGCAGCAGGATGCAGCATGGAAGAACAGGGAAGCAAACATATGTACATTGTGTACTATCTGCAGACGCATGTTTTAGAGCAGGAGAAAGAAGCCAAACATATGTGTACATTGTGGTACTATCTGCAGGACAGCATGTTATAGAGCAGGAGCAAGCTGAGCAGATTGTAACATAGTGCTATCTGCAGGGGCAGTCATAGGCAGGAGAAGCCAAACATATGTTACATTGGGACTACGAAGACAAGCAGTTATTAGAGGCAGGAGAAGCCAAACATATTGTACATTGGACTATCTGAGCAGCATGGTATCGAGCAGGAGGAGCTGAGCAGATTGACAAGTGTCCTACTTCAGGCCGCATGTTGAAGAGCAGGAGAACCAAACTAGAATCGCCATAGTGTCCTATCTGCAGAGCCATGTTATAGAGGAAACAGGAGCTGAGAAGATGGTACTTGTTTCCTATTGCAGGCAGCATGTATAGAGAGAAGGGAGGCGAGAAGCTGTAAACTAGTTGTGTCCTATTTTGCAAGGCAGATTGTAGATTGTATGCACTAATTCCTCTTTGAGGACCCTTTATACGAGACGCTAGTGTATAGTTCCATTAACTGTGGGCCACTGATAATGGGTTGTTTAGTGTATGGTCACAGGTGGTCTTTTGGAGTCTTCTGTGGGAGATTGTTACCCTTGGCGGAAATCATACCCGGGTATTGCTCCGGAGCGTCCTTCAATCTCCTTAAATGTTTGAATGGAGAGCAGAGAACTGCAGTGATGAAATGTTAAGTCTGTGTTCTGACTGAGACACAGGAATTATTTTGACTCATGTTCCGATCATGTAACTATGATCTCAAAATGTATAAAATACTTTAGATTAGAAGAATAAAAAAATTCCATGTCTCCAAATTATTACTACCATTCCAAAATATTCTCCTCTAAGGCACATTTTTATGCATTTTCTAGAAGAAATTGTGATGTAATTTATTTTTGTTGAAATTTCAGTACAACCTGCTGCTGAGTAGTGCGGACGCGGACACAGACAAGAGGCCGACGTTGGTGAGATCAGTCCAGGAACTGGGAAAATGATGGTATGAAAAGCGGGTGAGTCTGAAGGGATTGAAGAGAGAACACGGGATTGGGGGTATTGGAGAGAGTGCCATTTCTTAAAGGATTTCCAGTAATCAACCTACAGAATAGTGATGGGTGTTCATTTGGTGGGGGTCACATTTACTTGAACCGGTCCCTAGATCCTAAGATTCCTGCGCCCTATATCCTGCATTGTGTCGCTTCCACGCTAGGTCCCGGAGTCCCACCTTCTTCTTCTGGTGCATGTAAGTGCATGTCGTTGTATAATGCGTGGAGGGAGGGAGGTCACAGAGTCACTGCACCGATATCTGCATGGTGTCACTTCCACCGACTCAGGTCCCTGGAGTTCACTCTTCTTCCTTGGTGCATGGTAAGTGACATGTCTGTGTATAAGCGCGGGGGGAGTAGTCACTAAGTCGGGGCCCGTATCCGCATGGCGCTCACCCCGTCAGGTCCCTGGAGAGTTAACTTTCTTCGCTGGTGATGAAGTGCATTTGTCTGTGTATATGCGCTGTGCAGGGGAGTCACTAAGATCCTGCACCTGAATCCTGCATGGGTCGCTTCCCCGCTAGGTCCCCGGGAGTTCACTCTTATTCCCGGAGAGTAAGGCATTGTCGTGTTATAATGCGCTTGTGTGGGCGGGGAGTCACAAGATCGTTGCACCCGATATTCATGTCGCGTCCCCGCTCAGGTCACCGGAGAGTTCACCTTCTCTTCCTGGGGCATGTAAGTGCATTGTCCATGTATAATGTGGCTGTGCGGGGAGTCACTAAGAGTCCTGCACCCGATATCCTGCAGTGTCATGCCCCGCTCAGGTCTACTGGAGTTTCAACCTTCTTCGCTGGTGCAGTAATGTGCAGTGTCCGTGTTAATGCGCTGTGCAGGGGAGGTCACTAAGAGCCTGAGCCTGATATTCCTGCATGTGTCGCTTCACGACTCAGGTCCCCGGAGTTAGTCCCCTCTTCTTTATTGTGCAATTCGTAAGTGCATTGTCTGTTGTATAATGCAGTGTGCGGGGACGTCACTAAGATCCTGGCCGATATACTGCATGTGTCGCTTCCCCGCCGGTCCCGGAGTCACCTTCTTATTCCTGGTGAATGTTAAGTGCATGTCGTGTACTTAATGCGCTGGCGGGGGAGTCATGAAGATCGTGCACCCGGATATCTGCATGTGTAGCTATCCCGGCTCAGGGTCCCGAGTTCACCTATTTTCCCGGAGCATGTAAGTGCATTGTCCATGTTTTTATAATGTGCTGTGCGGGGAGTCAATAAGCTCCGACACCCGATATCTGCTGTGTCACATACCCGCTCAGGTCCCCGGCGTTCACCTCGTCTTTCTGGTGATGATTGTAAGTGCATTGTCCGTGTTCTAATGCGCTGTGGGGGAGTCCACTAAGATCTGCGCCCGAATCCTGCACGGGTCGTTCACCCGGTCAGGTTCCCGGAAGTCACCTTCTTTCTCTGCGCATGTAAGTGATTCTCGGTATAATGCGCGTGTGCGGGGAGTCACGAAGATCCTGGACCGTATCTGATGGTGTCGCTTAACACGTCAGGTCCCGGAGTCCACCATTCTTCTTCTGGTGCATGGTCTTGCAAACGTTATGAAACGTTACATACCGCGCTCAGTACGAACTCAATCACTCATTGACGTCCGCGCCCCCCCCCGATTTCTGTTGCATGAAAGCTCGCTCGGCACATTATTGGGTGCCACACAATCCCAGAGCAAACCCCCTGTTATATACCACGTGGGGGGAAAGCGCGCACAATCCCAACAACCGCAACAGTCCAAGAAAGAAAAAGTGCAATCCGGGGGTCCCCATTAGTAAATAAGCCCCAATGTGTGTATATTATATCATGCTAAAAGGTTTTATTGGTAAGATTTTGTAACACGCAATTTTTTACTCCACATTTTAGGATATTTGGAACTTGCTGCCTCTACCCAGCAGATTCCATGATTATGATGATGGGCTTTCTGAAGAAGAGGCCGCCTCTGGTGGACTGTAATAAATGCCCCACTCCCCCGAACTCTGCCCTAACCCTGGAATAGAAAAACAAACTCTATGGTAGAATAATCCCATTGCGTTTACTAGATTCTAGCTCGCTCTCCAGTAGGACTAATGCCATCAATCGGAGCTTTTATAGAACTCCGCTCCTCCACAACTCCAGGGCTGTGTCTCTAAAAAAAAATAATCAGGACTCGCTTTTACAGATGTTCAGTTTATTTTATTTTCTTTAATTGTTGTGGGGTTTTGGTTATTTATTTTAATTTTTTTTTTGCAAAATTTTAACTTCAGCGGATAAATCATTTTGCAAAAACCTAAAGCAAATATTCAATAAACCATATGCCTAAAGTATAGCCAAGGGAATCATGTATATAAATAGAAGCTTTAACCCCAAACTCATTTCTGACATGGTATGGCGAGGAAACCAACAGCACTTAATATATAACTTCATATACAATATGTCCATATCTTATGCTATAGGAACTTAGCTGGACAAAGACTGTCCCATGAACATAGGAGATTCAGCTATATAGGACATTCGGAGCAGTCAGTATGCAGCGCTAGTGCATCCACTGAAGAGTAAGGTCTAGACTGATGGCGAACCTTTTAGACCCTGAGTGACAAACTTCAACAAAAAGCCATTATTTATTGCAAAGTGCCAGCGCAGCCTTTAAGCAGTAATTTATTTCTCCTTGTTCATTGACAAACTTCAATCATTCAGCCTCCTAAAGACACCAACGCAGTTGAAGGAGGAGGGAAAATTCATCATCATTGTAGGAAGATTCGGCAGGAAGATGTTTGAGTCATGTCTGGTAAACTATTCTGGGGGATGGCTCTGGTAGCCCACAGACAAGGGCTCCGAGTGCGCCTCTGTCACCAGTGCATAGGTTAGCATCACTGGTCTGAACTAACCATAAAACAAAGACATCCAAAATGGCTACCATAACAATGCAATATTTAACGCAACAAAGATAGTTTCCTAAGCTTGAACAATGAATGGTTTAACATATTGACTGTACGAAGGAGCCTAATAATTAAAACATAATCATAAGAAATTCCGGCATAAACAGTAGGTTCCTTCATCAGGCTGCAATCCACTCTGAGCCCCATTATACTCTAGCTGGCCAAGAAAGAACGAACCACTGGCAGTGGCGCAAGGTCCTTTTGGAATAAGGAGGCGGGCAGGGGGAGATCATCCAATTGATGCTAATTTCCTCAAAACTCCAGTCATTGGAAAGCCGGGACACTCCTATATACTTTGGTGGTCAACCAGTCTTGAGAAAATTTGTAGGGATTGGCCAAACCTGAGCCAAAATGTTGTGGAGGCTTAGGCTCGATAGACCCCAAACCAGGTAACTGATCCCTGATGAGGAGTTATCCTTTGTCAAGTCAAAGCGCAACAACAGAACGTTTCATGGGGCTGGCGACTTCCAACTTTAAGTTTTTGGTTATTGAACCGTGGATTGTAGTTAATTTGCTCAAATTTTTGAGGGTAGGAGACACTATATACATTAATGATATCATATCTCACACAACGCATATCCAACAGTGCACTGGCCGTAAACGACTATAACTTCGTGAAAATCGCATAAAAAGGGCCAGTTCCATTGCTCTCCAAGTAAAGTTTGATCTTAAAACTTAAACATACTATGTAAAAAATCTTCTCATTCTCTGGAGGTTTTTGATGTGTAATGATAGGTGAGAGAATCTTATCATATTATAGTAGAATAGGAGTCGCTAATTATAAAAGAAGGTTTTCAGCAGGAAAGAAATGATGGAACTTCTAGGGCAAATTCAAAAGTTCTTGAAACTTACCTTTGTGACCAAAACTGATGAAATACTGCAAAGATAATTATATGAATACTCGAGTATAAGCGACGCAAGATAAGCCGAGGGAGGTCCCTAATTTTAATACAAAAACTAGAAAAAACTATGCCTGAGTAAGCCGAGGGTAGGAAATCCATTGGTCCATGCCACCCCAGGATACAGCCAGCCAGTAATGCCCCCCAGTATACATGCCCCGCCCCCCCGTATACAGCCGCCCACCCCAGCCCCCAGTATAAGTCTGCGCCCCTGTCCCTAGTATACAGCCAGCAGCCCCTGTCCCCAGTATACAGCTCTGCAGACCCCCTCTGTCCCTAGTATACAGCCTTGCAGCCCCCTGTCCCTAGATACAGCCAGCATCCCCCTGTCCTAGTATACAGCCTGCAGCCCCCTGTCCCCAGTATACAGCCTGCAGCCCCCTGTCCCAGTAAGCTGCAGCCCCTGTCACTAGTATACAGCCAGATCCCCTGTTCCTAGTATACAGCCAGATCCCCATGTACAGCCTAGTATACAGCCAGCAGCCCCCTGTCCAGTAACAGCCAGCAGCCCCTGTCCCTCAGTTGATACACGCAGCATCCCTGGTCCCCAGTATACGCCAGCAGCCCCATGAACAGGATACAGCAGCATCCTCCTGTCCTAGTATACAGCCAGCATCCCCTGTCCCCACGTATACAGCCTGAAGCCCCCTGCCCTGGTATAAAGCATTCAGCCCCCTGTATACTCCTACCCAGGAGGTCCTCTTCTTCCAATGATGTTCGGCTCCCTCTCTCCGTGTGGTTGCGTGCTGGAGCTCGCTGATGTCACAGCTCAGCGATGGCACCACACGGAGACAGGGGAGCCGAAACATCGTTGGACAGAAAGAGGACCTCCTGGGGGGAGGCATCGGAAGTTGAGTAGTACACTTTATAGACTCGAGTATAAGCCAAATTAGGGTTTAGCACTCGGCTTATACTGAGTATATACGATATACGGTTTTGTTATAGTTAAATGCAATTGGTCATTCAATGAGGATGGGGGCATTCGGACTGATAAAAGGTGACACTAGGCAAGCCAATGTCAAAGTAATAAAGGGAAGGTTTGATAGAGGGGACCCCAGTACTTGTATATGTATATATACCTAACACCGGGCATCTGCCAGCTACATTTCGTTATGGAAAGACATTATCGATGCATGTTGATTATAGCTGTTCTTTGTGGACATAAATGCATGTTTTTATACTGTTAAGGACCCCTGCCCACAATATTATGCTCTGTAATGCTAAGGTCCTTTTAGTTGTTTGTTTTTTTGTTAGAGAAGAGAAGGAGAGAATTTAGTTTGTCACACTTGCACACGATCCGTTCTTGTGGGGTAATGGCCTGACAGACGGCTCATTTTTTAATAGCTAAATCACCCCTTTGCTTAAAAAGTGATCATAGTATCATAGGTAATACAGATGAAAAAGAAGCAATGTCCATCAAGTTCAACAAGAAGGAAGGGAAATTGGATTTGAGGAAGGGATTTATGGGAATACAATTCTATATAACAACATAATCATGTTTTTAGGTTGTCAAGAAGGCTCGAATCTGTGCAAATCCTGACTTAATGGCATGAGACTCTGATTCGGCATGTCCCTGCATGGATCGTTATGCTGAAGCTGAAAGTCTCGACTGTCTGCTTACCAGCTTCTCATGCTCCGCTGTACCAGCCCCTGAGCTCTCTGCTGTCCCTGGCTGTGACCAGCGCCTGAGCTCTCTGCTGCCCCCCTGCTTGTGACCAGTCGCTGACTCTTTCTCGTGAAGGAGCTGCCTGCATTCCTGCGTTGTGACCGCGCCTGGCTCTTCTGCTGTCCCTGCTGTGACCAACTGAGCGCTCTGCTTTCCTGTTGCCACGCCTTGTCCTCTGCTGCCGTGTGACAGCGCCTGAGCTCTCTGTGTCACTGCTGTGACCAGCGCCTGAGCTCTCTGATGTCACTGTGCTGTGTGACCAGCTGACTGAGCTCTCTGCTTGTCCCTGCTGTGACCCGCCTGGCTCGCTTTCCTCGTGCCAGCGCCTGCTGCTCTGCTCACGTGGAGCCTGCGTCAATGTGACGCGCTCTGGCTTCTTCCCTGCTGTGAAGCAGCGCCTGAGTCTTCTGCTGTCCCTGCTGTGACATCGCCTGAGCTTTGCTGTCTCTGCGCCATGAAGCTCTCTGCTGTCTTGCTGTTGTGCCCAGCGCTGAGCTCTCTGTGTCCCTGCTGTTGACCAGCGACTGACTCTTGCTGTTCCCTGCTGGTGACCAGCGCCTGAGACTCTTGCCTTGTCCTGCTGTAGACCAGCGCCTGAGTTCTCTGCTGTCGCTCGGTGACAGAGCGCTGATCCTGATGACCAGCTGACCTCTCTGCTGCCCCTGCTGTGACCAGCGCTGAGCTACTCTGCTTCCCTGCGGTGACCGACGACTGAGCTATCGGATTTGGAAAATGAGTGACCAGAGCCCCCTGAGCTCTTGATGTCCCTGTGCGACCAGAGACTGAGTCTAGTGTCCTGCGGTGACCGGGCCTGAGATCTAGTTATGTCCCTGCTTGTGACCAGCGCCTATTGAGTCTTGATTGCAATGCGTGACCAGCGCATATGAGCTACTCTGCTGTTGTCCCTGCTCTGTGACCAGGAGACTGAGCTCCTGCTGGCCCTGCGTGACCAGCGCCTGAGCTTCTCTGCTGTACATGCTGTACGGCCGAACCCTGACTCTCTTTGCTTGTCAATGCTGTGACCAGCCGCCTGAGCTATATGCTGTACTGACATACTAATTGTGAAAGCGAATGAGAATAATGACTTGGACTGTTGTGACCAAGCGACTGAGCTAATGTTGATGTAACATGATGTGAGATGTGTGACAGCGATCTTATGAGATGAGCTCTATTGCTGTCCCTGCGGTTGTGACAAGAGCACATGAGATATCTGATGCAATGATGGGGACCAGCGCGGCTGAGCTTCTGATCCCCCTGTTTTGACCAGAGACTGCGATCTCTGCGTTCCATGCTGTGACCAGCGCCTGAGCTCTCTGCTGTCCCTGCTGTGACCAGCGCCTGAGCTCGGCTATTCCACAGATTGACAGTTCTCAGTGATGACCTACAAGGGGGATGATTCAGCTATTAAACTGAGCCAATCAACCAATATCATTCACACATCATGTTGTGTGTTGAAAGTGATATTACTTTTACTAAATCCAAGTAGGAAGTGGGGATGACGGGACCTTTGAGCTGACAGTAGTAGATTGGAAAACATTTAAGCAATAAAGTAAATTTTGATATCAATAGCTACAATAATTTCAGGCACAATTTCTTTTTTTTTTTTTGCTTTCTGCTGAAAACCTCCCTTAAGTTAAGTTGATTTAATTATGAAGGCAATGACTACCACGGGACAGTAACGAGGTTGATATCTGGAATATACACAAATTCGGGACACTCATATATACTTTAGGTGGTCAACCAGTCTTGAGAAAGTTTGTAGGATTGGCCAACCTGAGCCAAATGTTGTGGAGGCTTAGGCTCGATAGACCCCAAACCAGGTAACTGATCACTGATGAGGAGTTATCCTTTGTCAAGTCAAAGCGCAACATCAGAACGTTTCATGGGGCTGGCGACTTCCAATTTTAAAGTTTTTGGTTATTGAACCGTGGATTGTAGTTAATTTGCTCAACATTTTTGAGGTAGGAGACATATTATCTACTTAATGATATCATATCCTCACACAACGCATATCCAACAGTGCACTGGCCGTAACGTAAACCGTGAAAATCACATAACAAAGGGCCAGTCCATTGCTCCCAAGTAAAGTTTGACTCTAAACTTAAACATATTGAAACATATTGAAACATTTGGCTCAGGTTGGCCAATCCTACAAATATTCTCAAGACTGGTTGACCACATAAAGTATATAGGAGTGTCCCGAAGACCTCAATACAAACATGACAAGATGACCACATCTTACTTACATAGCCTTTGTCGGAATGACTGTTTCTAGTGTGGCCCGATATCCACTCATCTCATAGTTACCTAATCGGTAGAAAGAATCTAGAATCTTCCAGGGGATACCCTCAGGCAATAAAAACCTAAACGTAGCATTTCCTACCCAAAAACAGCCCATACCATTAATATAAATCGCCTTGCTCAATCATCAGTTATAACATAGAAATATATTCATTTTGGTGACTAATTGATGGTGTCCTCTCATGGAGAGTCGAGAATTAATATCATTAAAGGGGTTGTACGAGATTAGAAACATGTGACTGCTTCCTGTAAGAGACCATACAACACCTAAGTTCATACAACACCTTTAAACCACCCCCTTAAAAAAAAAAAATTGTCATGTAGAATTTTTTTTTTTTGCATTATACTTTGTGAAGAATTGTTTCTTTTCTGTTGTCTATTGAGATGTCTCTGGTGTACGTGTCTTGTGTTGGTGACCTGAGACAGTAAGAATAGTTCTTGCCAAAACTCCTTCATTTTTCTACTTCTGATTTCAATATTGAAAGAATCAGACTTGGGATTTTCCATTATTCTGCGTTCAATATCCATACACTATAAGGGGGAAAGTCTTACCAATGAGTGTAAGAATGTTAATAATATTTATTGACCTTGAATTTCTAATACAACATTTATTGGCCTCACAAAATACTTGCAACCTTACGTGGTGGACTTCCTCTTAGTATATTCTGGTTACCATTTTGTATGACAACCGCTTCTTGTTGCACAGACATAAGCCATTGTTGTTGCCTTGGAAACATAAAAATATTATATTTATATTATATTAATATTATATCATATATTATTTTTAGTATAAAAGAGTAACTTGTATAAAACCTATTATCTAAACAGTGGAATTGATATCCTTGTGATTTCCCAATAGTTACCATTAAAACTTGCGGTTCCGAGTTCTCTTATGGCTCTTACTAGATCAAGTATCCAATAGAACTAAAACATTTGAGTCATACAGTATGTGTGACTCCAATGTGTCAAAACTGGGGAACAAAAGTTAACCAATCACACCTCTGCCTTTCATGTTCTAAATGGCTTCAGAAAAGAGGTTGAAATGTTATTGGTTGTCAAAGTCAATTCCCCTTTTTTCTATATCATTCCACACCAAAACTTGTAATGTTGTGTGACTCGGAACCGTTTACACCATCAATACTCTAGTAACCAATGCCAAGAGATGAGCTGAAGAGGCCGGTGTAGAGAGGTCTACCTAGTCACCTATTCTCTCCAGACCTGAACTTTACAAAAGTATCATTCTTTCACTTGAAGTTCACACTTGCAGTTTTTGATGTGTCTTTTTTTTCATTCTTACCAAATCATTGGTTACAACAGAAAGAACTTTTAGATTGACTCGTAACTTTATCGAAGGAATAAAGTGCACCAAAACTGCAAGAATGCCTCCAGCCTATAGTCAATCAAAAGGAAAGGATGGCCATATACACATAACATGCTCGGCAGAGTTCAGCCATTGTGGTTTTCATATTGGATCAAGGTTGAAATCTGTCGGCTTAATGCACATTTGGCCAGTAGTTATCCCTACGACCCCCTTCTCCCTTCCATATATATAGATGTTTGATTCATGCTTCCAATGAGGAGACGGAAAGAGGCCTCTGCCAGAAACTTTTGATAGGTCCAATGATAATAAAGTATCTGGCGTGGTGACATTTATAATCCCAGATCGTTCCTGCCAGGTTTGAGTTAGATTAGCCTCCCCTTCCAAGGAATTGACCGATCCTGGTGAAATAAATATCTACCACGGCTTTTAATTAACTTCTAATTTACAAATATTGGGATATTTTTACAATTTGGCTTAAGTGAATTTCTACTCAATCTTCCATTATATTTTATGTGAGATGAAACGTTGAGGTTCCATCTTTAGTTGTGTTTTTAGTCTTCTTTGTCTCTTTTATGTCTTTGTAGCAATATCAATGGCTTATGTCCTTTTCTCATCAAAGGGAGTTTTGCCAAGGGCCTTACTGTCTGCACGTGAAGCTATTACTATATATTTTTTGGTTCTTCAGTGCAGAACAAATGATGTCTTTTCATTTTTAGGCATGTCTTATCCGAACTGGCCTGAAGAGAGCCCCGTACCAATCCCGAGATTCGATGCCAATAAGTCTGTTTTTTCAAGATATGCCAATGACTGTGTTTATTCTAATTGGATGATTCCACCCGCAACGGCAAAATTTATGGACAAGTTTGATAGCTAAATATCAATAGAAAAAATAAATTCCCTAAGGTAACACAATTGTGAACAGGGAAGAAAAAAAGTAAAAATATATATATATATAAACACACAACACAAAGAATATATGGAAAGTCCATTGGCTGGTTCTATGTGCCAGTGAAAAGTGGTCAAACCAACCTTGCTCTTGTGTGTCAGTTGCTGAAAAAGTTTAGCTTGACCTACCTCTAAGGCTGCTGGAGTGGGCTGCACAAGTCACTTCAACCATATATATATAGACTAGATATATATATATATACACTGTATAAATGACTCCTCAGCAGCAGCAGGAGTGGGCTCTGTGTTACTCTTTCCTGCAACATATCAGATCTGCAAACTCCGCTCAGTAGAACCTTTTTGTATATGCTGCTGTTGCACAAATATTCTGTATCCGGTACACTCCTGTATGTGTCGCTGTGAAAACAAAAAAAGTCTACTTTTTATTTTTGATCATGTTAATTTAAAAAAAAAACAAAAAACTTATTTTTAAAGTGTAATTTGACATTTTATTTAATGTGTGTGGACACCTTGGTACAGGAGAACTGTCTCAGTCTCGTCTACTGGTGGTTACATATTGAGGCAAAAAAATGTGATGTATATTGTGTCCATATTGTATCTTCTGTATATGGAGGTATGACGTACACATTCAGACAGACAGTGCTACGCGGAGAGGACTGGATGTATATAAGCTGGCACCTACAATTGAAATGACTGGTTTGTACTGAAGATTTTCGGGACCTTGTTAAGAAAATGGTAAAACCCTTAGATTCTATTTTAAATATTTCTCTGGAGCACCCAGTATTTTCTCATCATACGATAGCACAGATTCAGAAGCCCAGTCACTTCTAGGTACAGTCCTATCACCGTGGGAGACCACGTTGCTGACCGCGTTGGTTCCACGTACGGCCATGATGTCGAAGGCATGAAAGAAAATCGACACACAAAAAAACCCAGAAAAACAAACGTAATTTGCTAGGAGAAGCCAAATAGCCGTTTTCTTCTCAGTTTCCAATTTTATATTCATTTTATATGTATTTTTTTAAGTACAAGAAAATGTTCTATTTTAGATATGATTTAAATTTCTGACCGGATGTGTTTGAGGACTGACGGCCTGTTGAAAGATGAAGCATCGCATCGTTTTCTAACGACTCCGACTCCCATCATGCTGTACTGTTTGTTTCGCTTCTCTGCAGTCGACATGTTCTGCCAAACCTGAACCTTCCATAGCTGTGGTTCTGTGTCTTCTATGTGAGAGGGGCCTTTAGAAATGGTTCAGGTGCATCGGTCTTATTACATAACCATTGGTCACCCAAGGGTCACAATGACTTGTGATTTGTTTTAGATGCTGCACAGTATGTTACTATGTATCTACTCTACCATGAACCATCGATGAATTGTATTATCATGGAAATAAATCATTCTGTCAATAGAAAAATGTACCAAAGAACGATGTTAGGTTTGAATTTATATTATTTTTTTTTCCCTTTACTAAAACTTAAATTTACTGTCGTATCATTGTTGTGTTTTGTATGATTCCTGGGGGGAAAAAATCAACTATTTGTAAAAAAAAATCCTAATGAATGAGCAGCCTGGAATGCAGAGCACAATGGGGCTCATTTACTAAGGGCCCGAATCGCTAATTTTCGTCGGGTTTCCCGAAAATTACCGTTTTGCGCCATTTTGCCCCGGGTTTTAGGCGCACGCGATCGGGTTGTGACGCATCAGTGGCGGGTTTCACGCGACGGAAATCGGGGTGCGTGGGCGTCGGAAAACCAGACAGATTCGGAAAAACTGTGTTATTTTTTTTTTAAATTGTGTCGCTTGACACGCGCTTACATGCACCAGGAAGAGGATGGTGAACTCCGGCGGACCTCGGCGCAGCAGCGACACCTGGTGGACGACGGGCGCACGACCTTAGTGAATCCCAGCAGGACGCAAATCCACGTCGGACAACGCGCCGCGGGATTGCGAATGGACCGGGTAAGTAAATCTGCCCCAATGTACTGAAGGCTACACCTACACTATAGAACAGGGACATTTTGTATGCTTAAAGGAAACCTCCCATGTGATGTGATGCATTATGAAGCAAACATACCCTGAGAATACTGAGCACCTTTCAGCATTGTCAGCTTTTAGTTTATGCACGCCTCTCACTGTAATGGTCACGCCTGAGGAGCCGGGAGCTGGTGAGAGAGTGTAGCGGGAGCTCTCTCCAAGCTCCTCGGACGGGAGCCGGCGGTGCTATTACAGTGCGTGGCGTGAATACATTTGAAGCCGACTATGACGAGAGGCGCTCAGGTAACGTCATCCTGATTGCCGCCGGCCAATTTGCTAATTTTTTTAAAACTCTTTTTGCGTTTTAAGTGTTTTTATTTAAGAACAGTTCTACTTGGTGCATAAAGAAACGCTCAGGTAAGTACTGATGATAGGTGTCCTCTAACCCCATCTATTGGTCCACTATTTCTTGATGATCTACCTATGGGTGGAGGATCAGACTACACAAGGACTCTTTTGTAGTCTGTAACCATGGGTCTGCAGAAAAAAAGGTGTAAATACAAAATTGAAAATTTTAAGTTGTAAGCAGAATTTTTTTTTTATAATTATTTTCCAAACAATACAAAAGACAATTACAATATTACAGCATTCCAATTGTAACATGCGATGAGATCTACCATCTATGTTCAGTTACCAGAATATTTGTAAAATTAATTGCAAAGGCTCCTGCCCCCTAGTATACAGCCTGAAGACCCTGTTCCCCAGTATATAGCCTGCAGCACCTGTCCCCCAGTATACAGCCTGAAGAATCTGTTCCCCAGTATATAGCCAGTAGCCCCTGTCTCCCAATATACAGCCTACAGCTCCTGTCCCCCTGTATACAGACAACCAGCGCATGCCCCCCTGTATACAGCCTGAAGACCCTGTTCCCCAGTATATAGCCTGCAGCACCTGTCCCCCAGTATACAGCCTGAAGAATCTGTTCCCCAGTATATAGCCAGTAGCCCCTGTCTCCCAATATACAGCCTACAGCTCCTGGCATCTATGTTGACACGACCCTGCCCTATTGACCCTGTTCTATTTGACATGGAACCGGATTCTTCTACCCCCGATTCCCTACGCACGTTATTGTCTGTTACGTGTTAATGTGGACCCTCGACGGTTCGCGCACTGTTATCACCCAACCCGTCTTGTGTGTCGTAAGCTTCATATCTTCCATTCCCGGGCCCATCTCAACACGGACCTTTTTCCTAGTGGATCTTATTCACTGCCGCATAGTCAAGTTCACCAACCTCGCTTGGTTCGCGCGGGCTCTGGTGAAAAAACAGGCGGCCGCTAGGATCTCGGTTCCGGGTGTGCGCTAAGTTACATCTCCGCGCGGTGGTCCAGAGGACCACGGATCCTAACAGGCGATCTGTCTTTGGGGCCCTGCCTCAAATGCTGACTCATGATGGCCCTGCCCCCAGGCCGCCACTGTCTATGGGCGCCCTGCCCCCTCCCCATGGCGCTGTGGGCCCTTGCCCCCTCCACCTCCCCTCAACATGGGCGCCCTCCCCATGGGTGCTCTGTTTATGGGCGCCCAGCAAGAGGATAGATTCATGGATGGTTAAACCTTCTGCTCAAAGGTAGGTAGCAGGGGCGTAACTAGAAGAGGCAGCGCCCCCTATCAGACTTCTGAATGGGTTGCCCCGTCCCACTAAAAATATATATATTACACTCTTATATATACACACACACACACATATACATGCACATACAGTGCTATATACAACGTACATCATATATACACACAGTATATACACATTCAGCATATGCACAACACATATATACAGCACATATGGTATATATAAGTTACATACATGTTATACAGTACAATAACAATTTTGTGTCATTATATATATATATAATCTGTAAAATATATAAGGCGGTCCTTACTAAACAACACCCAACACCACCAGACCGACCCCTATTAAGGACGGACCAACTGGGTGTGGTAAATTCCTGTACTTTATCCTTAGGCGACAATATATCTATAACAGAACTATAAGGCAGTCTGTAATGAAGATTTAGTGGTTACTCCTGGTTCCTATTGAGAATCCAACATTTTTCAATCCTTGTCACAGAGACCAAAAATAATTGTCTGGAGCTAAATTATAAGTATAGAGTTACCGAACTTACAACAAATTCAACTTAAGGAAACACAACCTCCAGAACCGATCTTGTCTGGAACGGGGGGAACTGGCTGTATATGTGCACATCCTCCGTTCTGTAGGGTCAGGTGGGATGATGGGGCCCGGGCACTGCTGCCGCGTCGTTGAGCTCACTGGAGCGGACCTCTTGATTCCAAAGCCCCCAACACTTCATATGTACACTGAAGCCACACTGCCACAAGCCACACACCATAGGCCACACACATAGCCACACCACATAGGACACACATAACGCCAACACATTAGAAACGACACAATAGCACAATACACACACTAGGAAACACGCACACACATAGTCCAACATAGCCACACCACATGGCCACCACACATAGCCACACAATAGCCCCACACATGGCCACACACATGGCCACTACAAATGGCAACACCTAGCCAACACACATTGCCACAACATAGCCACCACACATAGCCACAAACATTGGCCAGCAACTAGGCACACATGCAGCCAACACAAGACCCCAGCACACACTAAGCACAGAACACACATAGCCACACAATGTGCCACACACATAGCCACACACAAGAAACACACATAGCCCCACATGGCACAATGGCCCCCACCACACAATACCCACAGCAACACAGCACACATCACATGGACACAACAAGAGCCACACATAGACCACCAGAGACACACATTGGCCACACACATGGCCACACGACATAGCACAACATCATCACAGCCACACATGGCACCATGCCACACAACAGCCACCACCACATTAACGCCACACCACGCCCACAATAGGCCACACACATAGCCAACACACATAGCACACACATAGGCCAAACACATAGCCACCAACATGGCAACACACGATGGCCACACACATGGCCACCCACATGGGCCACCATGAACAACATAAGACAACAGCAACACACGCACAACATAGACCGCACAGCCACACACATAGCACACACACATAGCCACACACCGGCACACACACAGCCAAACACATAAGCCCACCCACATTAGCCACACACATAGGCACACAAATAGCCACACACTACCACACACTTTGGCCACACACATGGCACACACACATGGCCACACACATGGGCCACCCACATGGCCACCACACATAGAAAACACATAGCAAACACACAGCCACACACGAGCCACATAGCCACACACATAGCCACACACATAGCCACACACATAGCCACACGAGGGATAGCACACAGATTACTCAGAGCTGGACATTTCAGCATCTGCGTCCTGTACTAATGGAACTTGTTCCATATGACTGCAGATAAAATTAGGGTTTTCTCCATTTTTCTCCCAGATTTCATCATCCACAGAAGAGGAGACAGAACCGGAACACAAACCCCATTGAAATCAATTATTCACATAGAGGATAATAGAAGCAATGGGAAATCACATACCCTTAGTCTCACTGCAGTGAGAGGACATCTACTACCAGGATGAAGGATTGTAAACCAAGCACACTGACATACTGGTGTACACCCCTCTTCTTTAAGTTTGTTAAGACCTTGTTTTAAGAAACAAACACTTTCAAAATTATGCATATGAGCCTGAGGGGCTCCAGTCTCTATTAAAGGGGTATTCCCATGTCTATCTAGCTGTACAGTACACAGTATAGACTGTCTATCAGTGTAGGGGCTGTCTCTCTAGCTGTACAGTACACAGTATAGACTGTCTATCAGTGTAGGGGCTGTCTCTCTAGCTGTACAGTACACAGTATAGACTGTCTATCAGTGTAGGGGCTGTCTCTCTGACTGTCTCCTCCCCCAGCCTCTCATTTCCTCGCTCACAGGAAGTGTGTGTTGGGGAGGTTGTGCTTTGTGCAGGGGATGCAGCATGTAGTCAGTGCACTGAGGTCTCTGCCGGCTCCTGGCACTGCCCCCAGCCCTGGCACTACCCGTCCTCTGCTGGAGGCGATGATGGATCAGGTATGTGCATTGGCATGGAGTATATGGTGCTGTTCACATTGTATTTCTCCTCTCTGCTTTGTTACATTGTTGCTGTTCACATGATAATATTTATGTTGTGATCTTGTTATTTCTGCTGCTCAGTAAATATTGTGACATTTCTGTCTGTTCCTTAATACAATGTATCCTGATGGAATATCTGTCCTGTACAACAGGGGGGGAGATCAGATTTCTGTGCTGGAGATAATAAGGTTTTCTTTGAGTCTAGTGGGGAATCTCTTCATTTACCAACTCATCTCCATATAGCAGTGTATCCAGGTGCCTATGTTTCAGTGATAAAGTTTATGTATATTTTGGCAGATTAACTGTTTATGGACAGTATTTGGGGGCTTTAATGCTGCAGTTTGAGGGTCTGACACATTTACTACTTTTATCTTTTCACTGACTTGTACATTGCTGGATAAAGTTTACATGGCTAAAGATTCATTATATCTAAAGCTTTGTGAATGACACTTCATATTCCCTAGAACCCTATGTCATATTCATGAACAGGGCATGTGCCATGTGGATGCATCCGCCCTATACTGTAGCGGGTGACTATTTATACTATGTGTCATTATAAATAAGTATCACTATGAAGTCCTACTTGTACATAAGGTGCGATTACTTACCTCTCAGCTTTCAGCTGCTGACCAAGTGCTTATAATTTCCTTCCTATTGTATCATGGTGGTAAGATACAAAGTTGGGTGATCAAAGTCTAGAAGGCAGTTTTGTTCCCAATAACCATATTGTTGCAATTTTAATTATTTCCCTAATAACCAGTATGAGAAAAGCTGCTGCAGTTCTTGCTGGATGGATCACTACAGGTCTCCTTCAGACTCAGAATTGCAAAGTTTTTATACAAACCCACAAGAACAACTAGGACCTTCTTTTTTTAAATCTAAGAAGTAATCCTAAAAATAAATCTGTGTTAGACCAGTGGTGGCCTGATGGATCACCTGTTACAGGTGGCCTCTGCTGCTGGATACCAAATACAGGGTGGATTTGGAGCAGACATCGCCATCCACTTATAGAGGCCATGCTGGGGAACTGCAGTCCTACTCCTGTTCATGTTAAAGGCTTCACCCCCTGATATGCAGTGGTTGGTGTTTACTACTGAAGATTTCGTCTGTTGTGTAGTCCCCTGGTGTCCATGTATCGGACCCCCACTGACCGGCTACTAATGACCTATCCCAGGCATATCAAAAACATACAGGTTAACAAATCTACTATCCTATAATGTTAAAAGTGACAGTGATGGTCACTTTTTGTGTGTTTCTGTCACCAAGCTGCTACTGAATATGGGTAGCCCTGAACATCCCCAACTTTAGGCTACATGCACACGAATGTAGAATTTGTCTGTGTTCTACCTGTTAATTTAACAGCCAAGGTTTTTGATGGGCTCATACACAAAGATTGGTTTCCGTTGCCCTGTGTCTGAGCGACTTCCCTAGATGCAAATTTTAGAGCAGAGTCTTTTCTACTGTCATGGGGGTGTGAGCTGACCCCACGTGCCGATGACACAGGCTGCATACAATGTCCCACATATCTGTTGTTTGCAGCCCAAGAATGCACAGGTAGCTTAGAGTTTTATGTGTATCCACAGCCAACAAAGGACAATGAGATGATTGTAGGCGGCAAATGAAACACTATTTGTTTTGACACCAGAATCTGCATTGCAAATTCCATCTTTAATTGAAGTGATATGGCACATGGGACATGGATGGACCTTTAGGTCCTACTGACCCTGCGGGTGCAGTCACGTTGTGGTTAAAACTGCATCGCAATCAGTTTTGAGGTGGTTTTAGGTGCAGTTTGGTCAATTTAACAGGTGAAAGACATTTGTGGAGCAGGTTTCCCCTTCAAAATCAAATTCACCCGTTCAGTTCATGTCTTTCATCTGTAAAATTGACAAAACTGCTACTAAAACCACCTCAGCGCTGATTGTGATGCAGTTTCACACTGAGGGCGCGTTCACACATTGTACTTTCATTTGTTTTCATTTAAAAGACATTACAACAGCTGATGAGAGGTGATTTGCCCATTTACAATACTGTTTACGTTTGTTAACACAATGTTAACAAACGTTAATGTTATGAACGCAACTTTAGCAGAACGTGTAGGGTTGAATGCACACGTTGCATTTCAAATGCGTTTTGAAGTGCAATCCAAAAGGACCGCCGCTACCAGCTAGGGAGGGGGGAAGTGCTGAGGGAGCAGAGGGGGAGACAGTGTAGCAGTCTGTAAAGCTGCAGTAGAAAATCTCAGCAGCACTCCTGGATGAAATATTAAACCGTATAGTGTTTGATGAAGACCTATATGGTCGAAGCGTTGAATTCCAGCAGACCTCTTTTTTTTGTTATTTTATATTGAAAAACAAGTTTCTGCGGGAATAGGTTTAGGTTCATTCTCGGAAGACGATGCGTCAGCCTCTGTGATGCTTCATTCGGTTACTCCCTTCTTCTTTTTCTGGTTTTGGAGGTGTCAGCTTTGGCTCTAGGATCTCATTCTTCTCATTGACTGTTGAGCATTAATACAATCCTGTGCATCTGTGTTCTGCAAAAGTGTCCACATACAGACCTGAGAGCTAATTGGGGGAGCTGGAGGTATCATTAAATATCACCGGCTGCCCATTCAGCAGGTCACTGTATGTAGTGAAGGTCCTTTACCACTGCGGTGCCCTGTATATGGAGATAAGATATCAGTCCGTCTACATCCGCCACTGCTACACGATAAGCTGTATTGCCAGATAATATTGTATCATAGAGATTTACATCAGACTGAAGATAAGAGGTTACATAGATTATTGCGGAATATGCTGATTATATGTTATGTACACTGCCAAATATTGCTATTCATCTGTTTTTTTGTTTAACCCCTTACCATCAGTTCCTTTTTCACAGTTCCGTTTTGTGATTCTGTGTTTTTTACTCCCATCTTTTCTTTCCATAACTATTTGTATTTCAATGGAACCTACCGGTACTTACCGTAGAAGTAAAAAAAATAATTCCAAACGCGGTAACTTGTTGAAAAACACATTTGCACAACTTTTTTTTGTGATTTTATTTTTACAGCTTTCGTTATGTTACCATTTTCTGTGTTTCTGTGATGTCCTCACAAGAGGCAACAATTGTATCCAAGATGTGGGCACCAGTCTCCTTTAAGTGCTCCATACAGAGTATGTGAAAGCCTTTTATGCTGCGGTCACACGTGGCGTTTTGAACCCGTTTTTGGCCTTTTTCTTTGCAGTCCATAAAAAAAGCATACTCTTTTTGCATCAGTTTTTTACTGTTTTTCCCAATTATCTTAATTAACACCGATCAGAAACGATGCGTTTTTTGACGGACTGCTTAAAAACGGGCCAAAACCGTGTTGAGAGCGCCACGTGTGCCCGTAGCCTTAATATGAGCTGTGGATGGGTATAGATGCATTTCTGGATAAACAATCTAATCACTATCCAGGGTGCTCATTGTTTCTTACAGACGCTACCTAGCAGCCTGCACAATAGGTCCAGCACCAATGTTACATGTGTAAATCAAGGGACAGACATTGTCTGATAGGGATGTGGTGCATATATACTTCATTTACATCCCAGATAAATGAGTCTGTATCTTCATGGTTCCAGACAGTTTGTTTCTTGGAGGGGGCAGATCAGGTGGGGGGGGGGGGGGGTTGGGGTAAAATAAACACTTAAGGAGGAATAAAAGTCAGAAGATTGGGAAAGGTGAGATGAAGGCTTGAATGGAAAAGTGAGACTGGAGAGTGCGATGCGGCTGGAGATGTGATGAGTAAGATGGAGAGATGACTGGAGGAGAATGATAACTAAAGGACTTTATATGGTAATGATAATATTTGGGCGGTAATTGGTATTTATACATTTGTTTTGCCTTGTTTTCCCATATACATATCCCACATTGACTATAAAAATGGATGGCGTTTAATACAGAATACATTTTTTATACACTCACTCTTCTGCTTCATTAACGGCTCCCAAATGCTAATCAGTCAGGTGGATAATAATATTTCTTCCACACTGAGTGTGGGTGTTAGCGGCAGGTGTCTGCTGTATGCAGAGGGCTCAGCCCATCAGCCTTCTCTGTACAGGCAGTCCCCGGGTTACATACAAAATAGGTTCCATAGGTTTGTTCTTAAGTTGAGTTTGTATGTAAGTCGAAACTGTATATTTTATAATTGTAGATCCAGACAAAAAAAAATTTTGGGCCCAGTGACAATTGGAGTTTCAAAATTTTTTTACTGTAATGGGACCAAGGATTATCCATAAATCTTCACTTTACAGCCGATCAGTGCAGCCTGGGACTATAGTAACATCCAGAGAGGTCACAGGGGGCAGAGGGGTCTGTCTGTAACTAGGGGTCGTCTGTAAGTCTGGTGTCCTTAAGTAGGGGATCGCCTGTACATCAACACTTTAGTAAACTATTATGCCACATGTCATTATTTAAAGGGGTAGTCCATTTTTAGCAAAAAAAACATTTTACTGCTTGTCCAATTAAAAGTTATACACTTTTCCAATAAGCTGTAGGCATCAGTTTCTCACAGTTTTCCAGACCTCTGCTTGCTTTGCTCGCTTCATTGTTCACTTCTGTCTATGGTCGAGTGATGTCGCACAGTTGCCCGGCTTGTTTTAGGGCTCCTGTGTTGTAATTCTAATGAACCGATGCTTATCCATTGGAAGTTAATGATGGAGTAAGCAAAGCTCTAGAAAACTGTGAAACATTGATAAATGAAAGTATAAAGGAAAATTGCATAACTTTTTATCATAAAAAATAATCACTAGCTAATAATAATAATAATAATCAAATGTCTTTGCTGAAACAGAGCAATCCTTTTACTTATTCCATGTGTGAACAGGGACCGAAGTTCTCCAATTACCATCAAATGGTTTTGGTCCGTCTGAATCCTAAAAAAAGTAACACATTCTGCCTACTCGCTGCCAAAGTTTTCTTAAGATTTGCGATGTTTTGAAACACTTTGCGATTAGAGATGAGCGAACATGCTCGTCCAGCTTGATGCGCCGGCGAGCATTAGGGTACTCGAGACGGGCTCGTTTGCTCGGCACGAGATTTTCCCACTGCCGAGTCGAGCATTTAAAATTAAAAAAAACACAGTGAAGAACAATGAAGAATAGATAAAAACAGTGAAACACAGGATCATTTAAGATAAAAACACAGTGCAGAACACAGTGCAGAATAGATTACAGATGTTCGGCACATCTGCTTACTTGTCGGGAGATACGCGCGGAACGGCGCGAACAAAATAGCATGTGAAGAACAATATATATGTGTGTAGAACACATTGCAGATGTATTTAAACATCTGCAATGTGTTCTTCACACACATATATATTGTTCTTCCATGCTATTTTTGTTCGCGCCGTTCCGGCGCTATCTCCCGACAAGTAAGCAGATGTGCCGAACATCTGTAACTCTATTCTGCACTGTGTTCTGCCTGTGTTTTATCTTAAATGATCCTGTGTTCACTGTGTTCACTGTTTTTATCTATTCTTCACTGTCTTTACTCTGCTAACTTGTCGGGATATAAATACGCGCGGAACAGTGAAGAATAGATCGCATGTTTGCAATTATCAAAGACATTATTTTCAATTAAATAACACATTTTTATCCGAACCATGTCCTTTGAAAAATGCTCGGGTCTCCCATTGACTTCAATGGGGCTCGTTACTCGATAACGAGCACTCGAGCATCTGGAACTGTTCGGACTCGTAGTAACGAGGCCACCCTAAGCATTTTAGTTCTCGCTCATCTCTATTTGCATCCATTTTTAATGTGTTGAGTGTTTACCCCGAGCTTTTCCTCTCGCTAATGTTTCTCACATGCAGATAAATCCAAGACTTTCTCAGGCGCATTGGAAACGCCTCCGCTGCAGGCCAAGTGCAATGTGTGATTGTAAAGTATTTATTACTGAATTTGCTTTATAAAATGTTATATAATATTTCAGCTACATCTCCTCATTGTCTAGAGATGAGGTGACTCACGTTGAGTCTGAAGGAGAAATGACTCATCTTTATGTATGGTCAGAGTGCCGGTTCACTGCGGCCTCGGGTACACTTTGTTTCCTGACATTTCTGTTTTTAATTACTTTGTATACCAAATATTAGTATTGTGGATCAGGAACCTTTTTTTTATTATTTGACTTCTATGTTATTGTTCTGTTAGTATCATAGTTTATATCAGTTGAAAAAAGCCATTGTCCATGATGTTCAACCAAGAAGAGAGGAAGGGATTTAGGGGAAACTTTCTATATACATAACAATCAATGTTATTTAGGTGTAAAAAGGCAATCTAGACCCTCTTGAAGCTCTTGCTGTCTCTGCTTGACCAGCGCCTGAGCTCTCTGCTGTCCTTGCTGTGACCAGCGCCGAGCTCTCTGCTGTCCCTGCTGTGCTCTGCGCCTGAGCTCTCTGCTGACAGCGCCTGAGCTCTCTGCTGTCCCGCTGTGACCAGCGCCTGAGCTCTCTGCTGTCCCTGCTGTGACCAGCGCCTGAGCTCTCTGCTGTCCCTGCTGTTGACCAGCGCCTGACCTCTCTGCTGTCCCTGCGTGACAGCGCCTGACCTCTCTGCTGCCCCTGCTGTACCATCGCCTGAGCTCCTCTGCTGTCCCCTGCTGTGACCAGCGCCTGAGCTCTCTGCTGTCCCGCTGTGATGACAGTGACTGAGCTCTCTGCTGTCCCTGCTGTGACCACCTGACTCTTGTCTGTCCCTGCTGTGACCATCGTAGCTCTCTGCTGTCCCTGCTGTGACCAGCGCCTGAGCTCCTCCGCTGTCCCTGCTGTGAACCAGCGCCTGAGCTCTCCTCCGCTGTCCCCTGCTGTGACCAGCGCCTGAGTCCTCCGCTGTCCCTGCTGTAACCAGCGCCTGAGCTCTCCGCTGTCCTGCTTGTACCAGCGCCTGAGCTCTCTGCTGTCCTGTGTGACCAGCGCCTGAGCTCTCTGCTGTCCCTGCGGTGACCAGCGCCTGAGCTCTCTCTCTGTCCCTGCTGTGACCAGCGCCTGAGCTCTCTGCTGTCCCTGCTGTGACCAGCGCCTGAGCTCTCTGCTGTCCCTGCTGTGACCAGCGCGAGCTCTCTGCTGTCCCTGCTGTGACCAGCGCCTAGCTCTTGCTTCCTCTGTGACACGCCTGAGCTCTCTGCTGTCCCTGCTGTGACCAGCGCCTGAGCTCTCTGCTGTCCCTGCTGTGACCAGCGCCTGAGCTCCTCTGCTGTCCCTGCTGTACCAGCGCCTGAAGCTCTCTGCTGTCCCTGCTGTACAGCGCCGAGCTCTCTGCTGTCCCTGGTGACCAGCGCCTAGCTCTCTGCTGCCCTGCTGTGACAGCGCCTGAGCTCTCTGCTGTCCCTGCTGTGACCAGCGCCTGAGCTCTCTTGCTGTCCCCTGCTGGGACCAGCCGCCTGAGCTCTCTGCTGTCCCTGCTGTGACCAGCGCCGAGCTCTCTGTGTCCCTGCTGTGACCAGCGCCTGAGCTCTCTGCTGTCCCTAGCTGTGACCAGCGCCTGAGCTCTCTGCGTCCCTGCTGTGACCAGCGCCTGAGCTCTCTCTGCCCCTGCTGTGACCAGCGCTGAGCTTCTGCTGTCCTGCTGTGACCAGCGCCTGAGCTCTCTGCTTCCTGCTTGTGACCAGCGCCTGAGCTCTCTGCTGTCCCTGCTGTGCTTGCGCCTGAGCTCTCTGCTGTCCGCTGTACCAGCGCCTGAGCTCTTGCTGTCCCTGCTGTGACCAGCGCTTGAGCTCTCTGCTGTCCAGCTGTGACCAGCGCTGAGCTCTCTGCTGTCCCGCTTGACCAGCGCTGAGCTCTCTGCGTCCCTGGCTGTGACCACGCCTGTGAGCTCTCTCCTGTCCTGCTGTGACCAGCGCCGAGCTCTCGCTGTCTGCTGTGACCCGCCTGAGCTCTCTGCTGTCCCTGCTGTGCAGCGCCTGAGCTCTCTGCTGTCCCTGCTGTGACCAGCGCCTGAGCTCTCTGCTGTCCCTGTGTGACCAGCGCCTGAGCTCTCTTTGCTGTCCCTGCTGTGACCAGCGCCTGAGCTCTCTCTGTCCCTGCTGTGACCAGCGCCTGAGCTCTCTGCTGTCCCTGCTGTGACCAGCGCCTGAGCTCTCTGCTGTCCCTGAGCTGTGACCAGCGCCTGAGCTCTCTGCTGCCCTGCTGTGACCAGCGCCTGAGCTCTCTGCTGCCCCTGCGGTGACCACCTGAGCTCTTGCTCCCCTGCTGTGACCAGCGCCTGAGCTCTCGTCATGCTCCCTGCTGTGACCACGCCTGAGCTCTCTGCTGCCCCTGCTGTGACCAGCGCCTGAGCTCCTCTGCTGCCCCGCTGAGGGACAGCGCCTGAGCTCTCTGCTGCCCCTCTGTGACCACGCCTGAGCTCTCTGCTGCCCCTGCTGTTACCAGCGCCTGAGCTCCTCCGGCTGCCCCTGCTGTGACCACGCCTGAGCTCTCTGCTGTCCCTGCTGTGACCACGCCTAGCTCGCTTCCTGTCCCTGCTGTGACCAGCGCCTGAGCTCTCTGCTGCCCGCTTTACCACGCCTGAGCTGGCTATTCCACAGATTAACAGTTCTCATAGTAAAAAAGCCCAGTCCCCCTGGCTCCAGTCCTAAAGATCCATGGAGCTGGAGGGTCTCGGATATGAGGAAAGATTAAAACATCTAGATTTATTTAGTCTGGAAAAGAGACGACTACGAGGGGAGATGATTAATGTATATAAATATATGAATGGTCCATACAAAAAAATATGGTGGAAAGTTTTTCCAGATAAAACCAATTTAAAGACGAGGGGGCACGTCTCCGCCCGAGAAAACAAGGTTTAATCACCAAGGCGACAGGGATTTTTTACTATGACTCTCATACAATGTCATCTGCAGAAATGTCTCTTTTTGCATCTGGGACAGATCTATAAATTTGATTGGATGTTAAAACTGAACTGATTGTATGATGTCTCTGAGGTTATTATTAAATATCGAGAGAAGTCCATAAATGTTGAAGACATATAGGATTGGTGGAGTGTCTAAAGAGACCTTCCTAAGTCACAGCTCCATAGGTCATGTAATGGTACGAGTGGTGATGCCGCTCGTCTTTTCACTTGGACTAGTTTAATAACTCCAAGCCACGATTGGAACTACTTCCTAAATGCTGCTATCAAGGTTTACATGAGGACTCGGAAAATCCACAAAGCTGCCGGGGGATTCCGTGTAGGGAAAAAAATACAGAATATCCCTAAAAGTCTCTGTATTGAGAAAAACACATGTCGGCACCTTTCCTCTGCAGCAATGATTTCCACTCTCTTCATTGAGCCGATATAAACAAGATGATGGTGATGATATGTAATATTTTTCTACATTTGCTCTTGGATTTGGATACATGATTTTCCTACTGTCCTGGACGGTGGCCCGGATGGCCTGGCTATTCTCCACTGCTGTCGCCCATCGTTACATATAAATGTACATAATGGTGATTCTAGTGAGCTGTGACTAAACAGAAGTCCCTTGTGCCGTCTGTCTAGACCATTGTAGCACAGAAGCCTATGTACACAACAGGGGCGTACAGATGCTACATAGAGGTGAGTGTGAAAATCGACATCTCGGGCCGCCATGTGGCGTCTTAGGAGACTATAAATCCGATGCCCGTATCACGGGATATAGAAGGAATGTTGGTTAATGACCATACTCTCTGTTTCTAATATGAATTCTCAATTGTCTCTCTATTCTTCATCTGTTTATGCAGGATGTCCTCCTGTTATTATTTGGCTGTTTATTTACGTGTGGCAGGAACGCTTCCCCCTCCCACTGCGTCAGGGCGTAACAACCGCTACAGCTGGTTAAAGGGGCCCCGGGATGGACCTGCGGAACCAAAATGTATTGGTGCCGATCTCCCGGGCCCTCTCATCTCGCTCGGCTACCGCAACAACGGGTCCACCCTAGTCACCCACCTGTGCAATCCGCTCACCCGCCCACCACAGATGCCCAATCTCCTGCCCACTGGCACATCCACCTGCCCGATGATGGTAGCTGATGTGTTGTGTGTATAAATGTATGAAATGTAAACTTGTATATTGTGTATACACCTGGGGCCATATGTATATATGAGTGCATAAATGTGTGTTGTATATGAGTACGTACATGTGTGTTATGTGTACTAACGTGTGTACAATATGTATATATTTTTTTTAAGGGAAAGGTTTCTTCAGCAGAAATCCGCATGGGGGCCCAAGCTCTCCTAGTTACCCCTGCACTGCAGTGAGATTAGGCAGACGGCAACTGAGGAGTATAATAGTATAATGCATGGAGGGGCTCTCTGGTAACACCCCCAGGACCCTTCAGGCACATTAGCATAAGTTATAAGTTGATTTTGTAGGAAGGAGGCCAGGGTAAACAAATATAGAAGATTCCACAGTCATAAGTGCCCCATGCTTGATTTTGATGGTAGATTTCCTTCAACTTTTCTAATGTATTCATTTCTTGCTCCTCTTTTCTGATGGAATGCAAGTATTATGCAGCAGCGCATTGAGCTTACGGCTGGTAGCATACAGCCATGGTCCGTGAAAAGCAGACGTGGCCCACGTCATTTCATGCAAACTGCTTGGTTAAACACACCATGCTGTTTAAGGGTACTACCCACAGCCGTATACTCGGCCGCACCCGGGCGAGCATACTGCGGTGGCACTAGTGTGGAGGAGGAGATGACCCTCCATAGAGAAAAGCGGCACACGGCTTGCACACACTGGAATAGAAGAACGTGCTCTATCTTTTCCCCGTGTCAGCGCGGATCAGTGTCACGACATTGGCACCATTCAACATTTCATATTTTCGTCTCCTTGCGACGCCGTCTAAATGTATCCTAAGAATGGTCCGAGATACATTTCAGACGCACACAGCACTTGTGGTGCACGCGCACTTGCTCGATGTGAATATAATTCATACTGAAAGGGGCGATCCAGGGCTCAGTCTGACCGGCGCCACGTTTACACTCATGTCCAAAGAAATGTTTTGCACACCCCAAGTGTGACCAGACAATAAATCCCTAAAAGTAAAATCCTCCCACCACAAATGGCTCATTACATTGTCAACAACGACTCATTGTGCAGGTTCTGTGACATCTCCTCAACCATAAAAAGAGGCAAGAAATAAAGGGTCTTTCCTCTGCTCAGTCTGTCTGTGTTCCAGCAGAAGATTGTTGGTCGGAGATGTTTTGCCCTGCAGTGGGAACCAATGTAACATCTGGTATCCAGTGTGTAAATACTTGGTCATGTTGTTGAGAGAACTGAAGGGGAATCCTTTTTAAAAAGTCTAGTGACATGTTCATGTAACGTTGTGTTGTTATAGGGTTACCTCAGAAGGACAACCCTTCCATATGTTATAATTGGGACACCGTGGATGTCATGGAGAGAGGGGGGAGATCTGCTCCGTACCCGAAGAGTAGAGAATTGCTTAGCAAAAAGTTTAGCAAAATCTTGTCTTGCTCAACCCTGTAGTTGGTTCATACACCTGAATGACTTACAGTATTCTACACCAGCCTGTATAGACCATTATTTAGATTCAGTTGTATTGCTCTGTTTGGGGCTCATTCGCACGGTAAAAATTGGGGACATGTGCTAGCCTTTTTTCTACAGCCAGCACAAGTCCCTCTCATTTTTATGGAGTCATTCACTAGGCCACGGATTCCACAGTAGGGTTTTTGGCCTCGGCCACAAAGTCCTCTCCGTGCCTGTATTAAGGCCAGGCAGATAGTGGCGCTCATACAGGGAAATGTACACAGAGGGGCACATTTACTTGCCGGTCCATGCGCGTTCCTCCCCGATCCGGAGTGTCCGACTGGAATGCACATCTGCCGCCATTCACTTTAAATCACGTGCGCCCAATTTCCTGCATGTGTCGCTTCCTGTCCACCTGAGACTCCACCGGAGTTCACCATCTTCCTCCCGGTTGTAAGTGCTTGTCTTATGACACATTTTTTAAGTTAAATCCCTGCAGTTTTGTCCGAATCATTGTCGGATCGTTCCACGGCACTGATGCGCCAAAATCCGTTGCGTGCAACGCAATCCCCTTGCTAAATCCCCTGTCCCAAGCGGCCGATCCCCAAAAACGTTGGAAAACCGGCGGAAATGCGGCCGCGGGACCCTTAGTAAATAAGCCCCAGTGTGTACAGGTTTGCCTTAAGTTCAGGCAGTTATTCTATTCGGAACGGAGACAATTGAGAACATTTTTGTGCGCTGATTCAATGTCCATAACCAAGTTTCCCGTGATAGGGGTGGCCCAGACGTAATGCTGGGTCAACCAAGCACCATTGAGGTGTCACCACGGATCTCCAAAGGGAATAGTAAGGCGTGGTGCACCCCACCGGAAGTAAGTTCCAGAGAGTCAGGACCTGCAACAGACACTTTCTTTACTGAAGAAATTCAGGTGCAAAGCAAAACATAGGGCTGACGTCTCCAATCTCCTCCCTGGCATGTAGAATCTTCTACTCTGAGGAAAGGCCTGGTACCCTGGTCCAAAGGCTAGAACCCAAGATCAATGGCAGAGTAATCCCGTCTTAGCTTCTTCTTTTGCAGGTCTTCTCTCCAAGCTCTTTCCCTAACGCTAGACCCTAGGGACTGGGACTATTCTTTTTTATGTTCTTCTATTTCAGACTAAACAATGACAAGGTAATCTCTCATAGACTTAAATTGAGTCCCATTATATATGAATAGTCCTAAAGGGTAAACAACTTCCAGACTGCACCTGTCATTCCTACCAGTCACTACTTCTCTGCGTGTCGCTAAACAAGAATTTCTTCTGTTACCGTGTGTGAAGCTAGTTATTTTCAAGTCAGAAATATCTGGTGTACATTAACCCTTTTACAGTCTATACAGATCCAGTACTAATAAACAGATGTATTTACAAAACACTATAGTTTAATCCCAGTTAACCTTGATGTAAAATAAGTAAGAAGTCCTGAATTAGAAGGAGATGTGTTCCTATGGCCTAAGTTTCCCGCTCCTCTGATCCAGGGCCCTGCACTAGCTATTGGTTTAGAACCCTCTAAATGCTGGTTTCCTCCATTCCCTTCCCCCTTGGGTGTAATAGGGCCACTGGTGTTTTTGGATGGTATAATTAAACCAAGGCTGTTTCCTATAATTGATGACAATCAACAGTTTGTGCATAATTTGTCCGAGTTCTGGTTTAGTAAATCTGTCCCGGAGTATTTACAATAAGAAGAAAAAAAGAAACGTTGTTATTCTTCCTATAATTGGGGCAACATTCAGGGTTAATATAGTATGTTGCTATAATCTCTGTGTATGTGGTGCGGACTGAAAGGGAGTCGGGGTTAATTCTCTCCCCAGCGCGGGGCTTGGTGGGTCATGGTCTGTGTGCTTGGAGAAATGCTTCACACAGCACTTTTCTTACTTGACACTAGAGTTGAATTTCAGAAACAGAAGCCGCCCTCGCATATCCAGGCTCAGCGCATCGTCCCATGTGCTGCAGAGAACAAATGATCAACGGAGCCGAGAGAGAAGAAATTCTAGCAGGAGGGAACTGACTCTGTATTGTAGATGCTGATGCTATCGGGGGTCCGGCATGTGAAGGTCTGTATTGTAGATGCCGCCTGCGGCTGTTGATGCTATTGGGGGTCCGTACGGTGAAGATCTGCTGGTACAATGCGTACAGATAAGCGGCAGTGAGATCTCCGCCTATTGTTAGACTGTAACTCGGAGCTTCTGGTTTATGTTCCTGCGCAATGAACTTCAGGCTGTTGCAATCCTCTTTCTTATCACTCGGGTAAACAGTTCAATAACGGGTTTGTAGCTTGTGGGTTCAAAGGTCGTTTACGATTCCATTATCCTAGTGACGAACCTCCGTGACCTGGGGTGTTCAGGAAAAAGTCTATTCGTATATTGCATCTGAGATGGAGAAAAACCTGTTTTGTTTTCTTTTTTTTTTTCATATTTGCGATTTTTATGGATGAAAAATGTTTTACTTGTCATAACTGACGGTATTTTACACGCTGACAAATTCGTTAAACGCTGCATTTCATCCACTATTGTGTGACCCCGGGGGCAGTATCGCACAGTCATTGTCAGTCCATGAACCGGACTTAAAGGAAACCTACCACTGGATCCCGGGTGAAATGACCTCCTGACACCCCCCTCTGGCCTCTGTACCTCTGACCCCAGGACATATTTTGTTTAATGACACAAACCGATAGTTTAGGCAAAAAAAATTCTATAATCTATGGAAATGAGGCTTCTGCACTTCACTTATGTCACCCTGGCGATTCTGCGCACCTCTGATATTTAATTATACACGCCCCATCTTTGTTGTTTTCCTCCTCCATGGACCGAGAGACGGTGAACTTGCGCGTGTGCAGTCATTGAATCCTGCCCAGCTGCAATGTGTCACAACCGGCTGTGCAAGATTCCCTGACTGCGCATGCGCGAGAAGTGCGAGAGCCGAGTGACCTTACCGGCTCATGGTCCAAGGAGGAGGAACACAACGAAGATGGGGCGTGTATAATTAAATATCGGAGTTGCGTAGAATCGCCAGGGTGACGTAAGTGAAGCGCAGAAGCCTAATTTCTATAGATTGTAGAATACTTTTTTTGCCTAAACTATTGGCTTGTGTCCCTAAACAGAATATGTCCTGGGGTCAGAGTTACAGAGCCCAGAGGGGGGTGTCAGGAGGTCATTTCTGCCTGGATCAAGTGGTCGGTTTCCTTTAAGATGGCGATCTATGGTGTACGGAGTTCCTGCTATTTTACCATACAGCAGCGCTTGGCGATCTCCGTCAGCTCCATAGAGATTAATGGAGCGGTGCGGCCGTCTACTCCATTACTCTGACGGAGCAACAAGGGGTCTGACGGAGGTACGTGGGACCCCATTGGACCCCTTGTTTTCGTGATCTGAGGGGGTGTCATCACTATCCCGTGGATAGGGCCTAACTTTAGTTCATGGGAAAACCCCTTTATGGGTGCAGCCTTGGGCTATCCGCACATGTTGTGGATTATGTTGTAGTAGTCCTGCAGCGTTACTTTGCCATATTTTCAGTGGCCATGTGATCCATTCTTAAAGGACTTCTACCACCAGGATGAAGTATTGGAAACCAATATGTGCTGCCTCTGACCGGATCTGTTAGGCTTCTAATGTCATTGTTTGTTATTTTTTTTGTTTTTTTTTTTTTGTTATCCAAATGAGTCTGAGGGGCTCCAAAGCTGTTAATTAATCCTGGAGCCCCTCAGACTGATTTGCATAATGTTAAAAATTTGCTTGTTTTGTAAAAATAAGGGCATAAGAGGAGCAGATTTTGCCAAGAGGTACACACCCTAGTATACAAGTGCTTGGTTTACAATCCTTCATCCTGGTGGTAGATTGTAGGTGTCCCTTGAAGGGAGCTCAGTGGATGAAGAGGAAAAACACTATTGAGATCACATCTTAATGTATAACATTCTACAAAGAAAGCAGCAAAACAGTCCCAAAAATGGGACCAGTAGAGGCCGGTGCACCCATTTGAGAAGTGAAAGGGTTACACAGTGGTTGATTTTTCCAGCGCCCGCTGTCGCTGTACCAGCCGCATGTCTCCTGGCATAATGGCCCCTCCAGACAGTCCATGTCATCCTCCGGGAGGAGGAATTGTCTCTCACTTCCGTGGGTTCCGGTTTCTTTCCCGCCCCTTCTCCAGCCCAGTAATTGGAAACAGATGGTGCTGCTCACTAGACGACACCGGCCACGTATGTGCATCCATCCTCTGCTCCTAGCAAAGAGGATTACACGTCCGTCCGTGCTGAGTCACAGACTGTCTGACTGGTGGGAACCTCTTATTAACCATTTCATGTCCGTGCTGTTTCCTGGTCGTCACTTTTCCAGATGTAAAATACACGAGATGTTGGGATGGAAAATGTTGTGAATCTTTCTAGTTCGCGTTTACGTAACGTCTCTGTACATGTAAATCGGAGTAAAACTCTTTTATATAAAAATATATTCGTCACTTACGTGGAGGCATTTGTTGTACACCCCATAAAAATCCATCCTGACAAACCAGGGACACAACTCGTAGATCTCGGCACTGATTGTGGTAAATCTTCTTCTTATATTTGTTATCCATGGCCTCCTTCCTTCTAAAATCATCTTTTATAATTATGTTAATGAGTCACAAGGTGGGTGTTACCAGAGCCCCTCCGTGCTGCAGATTCACATCCTTTTTCACTGTCCTCCCCTCCCCCTCTGTTTTCTCAGCACTTACTCCTCTCGCTGCAGGGGAGGAAGTTTCAGCAGACAGTGGGAGTGGGGAAGTCATCTTACACAGTGTAACAGCCAGTGAAGTCACTGCATAGAGGGGTTCTGGTAATGCCCCCAGTGCCATAATAATCCATGTTCCCTTTTTGTTTAAAGCGGCGTGAATCATCGTGTATAGAAGCTTTATACCTCCAACTATAAAAACGTTTTACTTTAGATTATGTAAATTTCCAGGAAGTATCAGAAGAAATGATTGTGTACTTTGTGTACTTACAGCTTTTTATAGTTCTTGTGGTTAATCATTTTCTCATTTAGTTGCCTTTCATTTGAACAAACATAGTACAACTATAGATCTGGTACCGATAGATGTGCACAGGGCTCTAGAAAAAACTGTAGAATATTCCTAAAGAATAAAGAAACTTTTTCATAAATGTGAACCTGATATAAGGCATCTTGGTTAACAATAATTGCAGACGTTCGCAGAGAAAAATTGGCAAACAGATGTGCCGTATCATCCGGACTATAAGGCGCAGAAAAAATCCTTTGATTTTCTCAGAAATCCAAGGTGAGCCTTATATATGAACCGCACTTACAGATAACAGCTGCCTTGTACTGTGCACAGGTCTGCCACCTGCTGGTCATTCATCCTTATAATCAGGTGCGCCTTATAGTCCAGTGCGCCTTATATATGAACTGTACTTACAGACAACAGCTGCCTTGTACTGTGCTCAGGTCTGCCACCTGCTGGTCATTCATCCTTATAATTCGGTGCATCTTATATATGAACCGTACTTACAGACAACAGCTGCCTTGAGCTGTGCACAGGTCTGCCACCTGCTGGTCATTCATCCTTATAATCAGGTGCGCCTTATAATCCGGTGCGCCTTATATATGATCCGTACTTACAGACAACAGCTGCCTTGTACTGTGCACAGGTCTGCCCCCTGCTGGTCATTCATCCTTATAATCTGGTGCGCCTTATATATGAACCTAGACGTTTTGGCAGGCATTTATTGATGGTGCTCCTTATTTTCCGGTGCGCCTTATAGCCAGAAAAATATGGCACCTATTTTTGTGGCACATTTATCGGTACCATTATTTTATTGAGCCAAGTTTATGACATTTCGTGCTTCGCTCTTTTATATGATGCTATGAATCTTGTATATTCTCTCATTTTGTCCCCACTCTGTTTCAGGCACGAGCCAATCGATCCTTCTCATCTTGAAGGGCTGGAGAGTTATTGAGCTCTGGATCAACATTGCGAAATGTGCAGTTTTTTTGGGGAGAAAATCTTCAAGCACCAATATTTAGTGAATATTTGAGAAGGAGAAACACATTTGGATGGAGAGAGGATATTGATTGGACATGTATCGTCCTGTTTTGATGGAAACATATTTTTGTTTCAAGAACGGAAGGCAGAAAAGTTTGGATGGAAAGATCTGACTCCATTGATTATTGATGATCTACGTTGTCTTCATGTACAAGAAAAATACTCCTTGCCGAGAGAATGCCCAGGAGAGGGTTCTTTCTCCAAGGCAGGACCCGATGGTTGTTCGTAGGACTTGCTCTAGTTTTTAGCTTGATGCTGCTCACGTATCTTTTAGAATGTGCCCCTGCGGCAGATGGGAATGGCTCCCTTCCCGGGATTGCAGGAGAGATGTACAGCAAGGAGTACTACCAGGCTCTTCTTCAGGAGCAGGAAGAACATTACAAAAGTCGGGCAACAAGCCTAAAGAGGCAGATCGCCCAGCTGAAGCAGGAACTTCAGGAGATGAGCGAGAAGCTACGTTTGGCACACGAGAAGAAGCAATCGGCCGGCAATGGTGCCGGGCACCAAGGTACCAAAGAGCAGCCCTCCAACGACCTGCTAGAGTTCCTGCATTCACAGATTGACAAGGCCGAGGTGGTGGCGGGAGCTAAACTCCCCAGTGAATATGCAGTTGTGCCCTTCGAAAGTTTTAATTCCATGAAGGTTTACCAACTAGAGATGGGGCTAACGCGGCATCCGGAGGAAAAACCCATTCGGAAGGACCGGAGAGATGAGTTGGTTGAAGTTATTGAAGCCGGACTGGAGGTCATTAATAACCCGGATGATGATGATGAAGAACAAGAAAATAGAGGGTCAGAAAAACTTTTGTTTAGTGACACTGACTTTGTGGAAGGTAGGTCCTTTGTGGTGTATCTATTATTCCATACCCTTGTGTTTGATTACAATTGCTCGTTTGACAATATCATGGAGTGTGTGGGCAGATACTAAGTTACATGACCCGCTTCATTCACCTACTTCATTCAGTTTGAGAAAAAATGCACACTTTTTGGTAAATGTTTATTGGACAGTTGTCCGACCAACAAATACGGTATATACTCGAGTATAAGCCGACCCAAGTATAAGTCGAGGCCCCTAATTTTACCATGGAAACCTGGTAAAACCTAGATTTCTTTTACTCGAGTATAAGCCGAGTTTGGTTTTTCAGCACATTTTTTGTGCTGAAAAACTAGGCTTATACTCGAGTATATATGGCAAGTCCCCAGTGCTGGTGTTTGGCTGAATAGGGAAGTGTCACCCCCATTGCCGGTAACTTCTGGTGCCTCGATGATAATTTGATGGATACTAGTGGCAAATGGATGTATATCCTTTTATTCTGAATATTTTATAATCCTCCAGGTCCGATTATGCGTAGACTTGACTTTTTTTTTTTTTTCTACCTCTCATATTTTTCCTCTGCTTTCACCATTTTTAGGTTTTTATCGAACTGAAAGAGACAAAGGATCCCATTATGAGCTGTTCTACAAAAAACCTGAATCTGTCAGCTATCACCACATCACTTTATTCCGACCGTTTGGGCCGCTCATGAAAGTCAAAGTGGAAACACAAGACGTCTCCAGGACAATCATCAATATCATCGTCCCGCTGTCTGGGAGAACCGAAGCCTTTGCGCAGTTCATTGAGAACTACAAGTAAGAATTCTATGACACCATTTAACAAAACACAAAAAAAAGTTGTTAAAAAAAATTCTGCCCAAGCCTTCAAATAGATGGAGTTACTTTAAAAAAAGTTTTCGAAGTTTGTTTTGAAGACTTTGCATTGGAAATTGGTAACAAGTATTACATGCCATATATATATATTATACTATAACCCCAGAGTAAGCTATTTAATTATGTGCTTAATTGTTCCCTATAAAAGAGCCCCCAATTATTTTACCCCTCTAATTATTTTATCCATTGGATTATGTTTTATAAAATGCCCTCCTTTATTGTCTTCTTTGCATTTAGTGCCCACAAATCAATTATTTTATACTTATGATCCCAAATCGATTATTTCCTATTTAATACCGTGTTACTATTCTCTATTTAATCTCCTCCCAATTATTAA
This sequence comes from Engystomops pustulosus, assembly GCA_019512145.1. NCBI lineage: Eukaryota > Metazoa > Chordata > Amphibia > Anura > Leptodactylidae > Engystomops > Engystomops pustulosus. The sequence goes on along the minus strand of CM033651.1, from coordinate 68,108,140 downwards.
TTTAATCTGATTTATATCCTGCCCCCCCCCCGCTTTTCTTCTCCCCCCCCCCCCCAATCTGGTTTATATACTGCCCCCCCATCTGTTCTATATACTGTCCCCCATTTGTTATATATTTTTGTCCTGCCTTCTTCATACTGTCCCACCACCTGTTCTATATATTGTCCCAATCAATTATATATACTGTCCTCCCCTCTATATACTGTCCCTTATCCATTAAAAAATCCTGCGCCTCCATATCACCTTTCCATATTGTGTCCTCCATCTATTTTTCATGCAGGGCCCCCATCTAGATTCTGCAGCACTCCAGCCCCCAACTTTCTTAAACTAAGCTGTGGCCTAAGACGGTGCTTTCTCTTCCTCCCTCCTTGCTTTCTTCTTCAGCAATTGTTGGGACAGAAGGCTACAGGATGTGTAGCCGCCTGGTGATCTCCAGGGTCAGAGTGTGACACGTGCGGGCGCAGTCTCCCAGTCGCATCACACAATTTCTAAAGAGGCCAATGCTATTGGTTAGAGAAACGGTGATAGTAGACGGGTTCTGGGCTCATCGAGAACTAGTGTTATCAATAGTAGGGGCTCCTATGAGGACATGTGTGAGGGCCCACCAGTGGATTCACCGGTCCACCGGTGGGCCAGTCCGACCCTGGAGACATGTGTAGATACAGCTTTACTATAGGACGCCTCTGTGTTACAGCTGTCTGTCTGTGTAGAAGTTTCATAATAAGAATAACCTAAGCTACTAGAGTCCAATGTCCAACAAAAAATGTTTAGCTCATTGAGGGCTTGTAGTTTAGGTAGATTTATTTTCCTCCTGGTGGTGCAGAGGTTAATAAATGCTGATTTCCATCTGCACAAAGTTTGATAAGACTGGTTGGTTCTGAAAGCTGAACTCTTGTGGAATGTGATTTCCTTTATTGCTTTGTCACTGTTTATATCCGTGAAGACTACAGCTACGAAGCTCCAGCAACATCTCCATTACCAACAAGGCTCATCCAATGCTCCAAAATATATATAATGGCGATGACTGAGAAGGTTTAGGTAGACATTAATTCTTGTGTTCTCCTTGGCCATTCCCATGAGGAGGAGGCCCATGTAGGGTGATGCAGAAGAAGGTGGCGACACGTGCAGAGATATCACAATGCCCCCCTTTCCATTGACCGTACACTCAATTATTGGAGCACTGTAGTAAAATTAAACCCGGTGCTCCGGGCTGTTAAGTATTCGTTGTCTCTTGTGTGATGTCACCTCCTTCTCCTAGAAGGAAGTGACATCACATCACATGAGAGGCATTAGTTCACGCCTCCTGTGCGATGGATGCCTCTCTCTCTCCCATGTTGGAGAACAGAAGTCTAGACTAGTAGCATTCTGTAAAAAGACTAATTTGGATGCACTATTCTAGTAATAACCAGGCCCGTTTCTTCCACTGTGCGGGATCGGCAATTTTCCTGAGCACCACCCGGTGGAGGAAACGCGGGGGGGGGGGGGGGGCGCTTTGCCCCCAAAGGGGGGTGGGATGTGCTGGGGCTACCTATATATTGGAAAGGGGGGGGGGATGTTCTGGGGCTACCTATATACTGGAAAGGGGTTGGGATGTGCGGATTGGTTTGTGTCTGTTGGATTATCCATTTGAGGGGCTAACGGAACCTGACAAGGAGCTCACCGTATCCCCGCAGACCCGGCAGAACCTCTGTACCTATATGAGAGTTCTGGGTGGTAAGTCTATTTTTCTTCTATTACACTCAGGATATGTAGTGTGTAATATGAATTTTGGTTAACTTATGGAAAAGCTACCAGCCATTCTAAACTCAAACATGCTTGCTTTTGTGAGGGGGCTGCATCTATGCAGCATTTAAATCTGCAAGTCCCAGAATGGGAAGATGGTCTGTAATCCTGGTTAGTAGCTCAAGTCACAGCTTTTGATTAATTACTCTTGCAGGTTCAGTTAATTATCTAACGACTTGCAGGTTAGCCTCTCCTCCTAGGTGGAGAGATGTGCAGGACTGAGACCCCTCACAGAGCACATGGTTACTCTTCAGTTATCTTGGAAGGTCTGATGAACCACATGCTGCTTTTATAATGCTTGGCCTGGACTAAAAGTGAGTTCCCATCAACATTGATCATTTGGAAACTCAAGATTACAAGATGTAGTAAAACATTTGTTATATGGGCTATGCCTGCAAACTTGTTAGGTTTTAACAACTGAGTGTTGGCATATTGCAGTTTGGTAACAGATGTGCAGTTTCCTAACCTAATTCAAACTGCTCTATCCAACCTTGTACATCCTACATACAATAGGATATAAAAGGTTTATTCATATAGCACATTGTGGTTGCGGGACCATTAACACATTTACATTTGACTATGTATTCGCTGAGAAGGTGGCCATTGAGTGTCCATACACTGAAAGATGTGAGTCCACACACTGAAAGATGGGAATCCATCAGGCTCACGGAGCCTGACTAGGAGTCACCCCCCCCCCCCCCCCCAACCTCAGACCTGGAGTTGTGAGGCCAAGATAGGGAACTGGTAATATGATTAATACCATAATCTTTTCTTTCAGCAATTGTATCACCTGAGGTATAGAGTATATTGTTAATTATGCCTCAATCCTTGCTGGAAATAGTTTCACAGATGCAGGGTAATGTGAATTATGATATATCCCTTGCTGTGAATCGTTCCACAGATACAGAGTAATGTGAATGATGCTATATTCCTTGCAGTTAAGTGGTTCCACAAATACCCAAGGAAATGTGAATAATTACATAATCCTTGCTGTGAATAGTTTACACAGATACACAAAGTAATGTGAATGATCCCGGCTGTGAGCGGTGGTTCCACAAATACCCAAGGTAATGTGAATAATTACATAATCCTTGCGGTGAATAGTTCCACGGATATAGAGTAATGTGAATGATGCTATACTCCTTGCTGTGAGCGGTGGTTCCACAAATATCCAAGGTAATGTGAATAATTACATAATCCTTGCTGTGAATAGTTTCCACAGATACACAAAGTAATGTGAATGATCCCGGCTGTGAGCGGTGGTTCCACAAATACCCAAGGTAATGTGAATAATTACATAATCCTTGCGGTGAATAGTTCCACGGATACAGAGTAATGTGAATGATGCTATACTCCTTGCTGTGAGCGGTGGTTCCACAAATATCCAAGGTAATGTGAATAATTACATAATCCTTGCTGTGAATAGTTTCCACAGATACACAAAGTAATGTGAATGATCCCGGCTGTGAGCAGTGGTTCCACAGATACCTAAGGTAATGTGAACTATTACATAATCCAGGCTGTGAACAGTTTTCCACAGATACACAAGGTAATGTGAATGATCCAGGCTGTGAGCGGTGGTTCCACAAATACCTAAGGTAATGTGAACTATTACATAATCCAGGCTGTGAACAGTTTTCCACAGATACACAAGGTAATGTGAACGATAACATAAAACTGTCTGTGGGCGGTGGCTCCACAAGTACCCACAAAATAATGGGAAGTATGCAAAAAAAAAAAAAAAACCTTGATAGAAGCAGTAGTTTCACAGGTAAGCGAGTAATGTGAACGATGCCAGAGTCCTTGCTGGAAGCAGCTGGTCCCCAGGTAAGCAGGTAATGTGAATGGTTTCAGAATCCTTGCTCTGAGCGGTTGCTCTACAGGGGAGCAAGAGATGATGAGTTGGGATAGGATATGCTGCTTGCATTGTTTCGCTGGTACAGCAGACTCCCAATACCCATGTGTACCCAGACTTGGGGAGTTTTTCCAAGGGGATATGATTCCCCTGATGGTTGTCTACTTATTAGTATAAGCCCAACAGTCTGCTTCCCTTCAAGGTCACAAAAATAGAGCAAGTCAGTGTCTCTTTTCATATCCTGCAGATTGACAGGCTGTCGACGCATCCTCTCAGACCTGGAAAAACATTTGAAAGTCCAGTAGCACCAAAACAATAACAAAGTTTTGTTGGTGAAAACCTCAGTACTGGTCTTGACACACCAGGCACTAGGACTGCATTCCAAACTCAAAAAATAGTGAACAACATTCATCTGTGTTTCAAATATATTCAGGTGAAATAACCATCATTTACTTTTGACTTAGAACTCCAAGAGAGATAAAAAATATTGTTACTATGATATTACTATGTGTGCAGGTGCACAAGTCCTTATGATGTCAGGGAACCATTCACCTGTCACAAGGGTGGCGAACCTATGGCATCGGTGCTGGAGGTGGCGCTCTGGGCCTTTTCTGTGGGCACTCAGGCCATCACCACAGAAACTGAAAGAATCTGCCTGCAGAATCTTCTTACAATGATAGATGAATTTGCCCTCTTCCTTTTAACCGGGTCGGTGTCCTTGGGAGGCTGAAGGAATGAAATTTGTCAATTAACAAAGAGAAATACATTGCTGCTTGGGTTGCTGCGCTGGAGTTTTTGCGATGGATGGGTCGCTTTTGGTTGAGGTTTGGGCACTGAGGCTATAGGGGGTTCGCCATCACTGACCTATCATATACCCACATAATACTAAACCACCTCTTTCCTTCAACCCAAGCCGTGTCAATTTTTGGCACATGCGCAGATCCTGAATAGTCATCTGGAATAATGGGGATTCCCATCTTTCAGTGCACGGACACTCAAAGTCCACTCTCTCAGCGAATGCATAGTCATATGTTAATGTGTTAGTGGCCCCGCACCACAATGTGTTATATGAATAAACCTTTCTATCCCATTGTATGTAGATGTACAAGGTTGGAGAATTAAGTTACCAAACTGCAATATGCCAACACCGAGTTGTTTAAAACCTAACACGTTTGCCGGCATAGCCCATATAACAAGCGCTTTACTAATCCTGTAATCCTGAGTTTCCGAATGATCAATGTTGATGGGAACTCACTTGTGCTCCAGGCCATGCTTGTGGTTCATCAGCCCTTCCAAGATAACTGAGGACTTACCATGTGCTCTGTCAGGGGTCTCCGTCCTGCACATCTCTCCACACCGGGAGGAGAGGCTAACCTGCAAGGGTAATTAATCCAAAGCTGTGACCTGAGCTCCTGACCAGGATTACATTCTGAGCCCCGCAGATCTGCAGCCTTGTGACAAGAGCCAGCACGTTTAGCTTAGGATGGCTGCTAGCTTTTCCATAGGTAACCAGAATACATATCATGAGTGTAATAGAAGAAAAGTAGACTTACCACCCAGAACTCTCATATAGGTACAGAGGTTCTGCCAGGTCTGCGTGGATACGGTGACCTCCTGGAGGCGTGTTCTGTACGGGACGCCAGAAGTCCCATCCTGTTAGCGCCATTCACCACGTGAGGTGTGTCTGGAGAGGAGGAGTCACACCATGTTACTCTGAAACCTGCTTCTAGAGACGCCGGACTTGTCTCCCTGCATACCTGCTCCCACTCTGGGGTCAGCCGCGTGCAGCAGGAACCCACATCATGCGGTTTCTGGGGCTAGGACACACACTATGGCAACTATCATTGCTGACACTTTGCCAGGACCCGCAGCACCTCGCCTGTGCTGCTTTGGATAGCTCCAGATGTGGACGACCTCCAGCTCACTGGCCGGATTCAAACCCTAGTACCTGTTGCCTGGTAGTACCTGCCGCACAAGGTAGTAACCTCCACACACTCAGGTTCCCGCCAGGGACAGGAAACCACTGAGGCAGGATAGGAAGGGCGTGTTTTTTATGCTCAGGTTTCCTGTCCCTGGGGGCGGATCCCTCTCTCTGGTTGGTGCCGTCGTGGTGCTGGGGAAACACTTTGTTGACTCGCTGTGCTTGATTGGCCCTAAACTATCCTGACCTTAACCCCCCACTATGGGCATAGTCCAGATGAGGCTCAGTATTGTGTGTGGCCTCCACGTGCCTGTATGACCTCCCTACAACACCTCGGCATGCTCCTGATGAGGTCAGTAGTGTGTGTGGCCTCCACGTGCCTGTATGACCTCCCTACAACACCTCGGCATGCTCCTGATGAGGATCAGTATTGTGTGTGGCCTCCACGTGCCTGTATGACCTCCCTACAACGTCTGCTAGTTGTGCACGCCGCTTGTGGTCTGCTAGTTGTGCACGCCGCTTGTGGTCTGCTAGTTGTGCACGCCGCTTGTGGTCTGCAAGTTGTGCACGCCGCTTGTGGTCTGCAAGTTGTGCACGCCGCTTGTGTTTTTAGATCACATTGGTTCCATGTTCTAGAACCAGATGTACAGGCAAGAATAAAAGAAGCGGGAAATGGATTTTTACCTGTAACTCGCATACACAACTATGTCTTTAAAGGGGTTTTCCACAGGATAGGGCATAACTTGCTGATCAGTGGGGGATCATGAAAACGAGGGGTCCACTAGAGTAATGGAGTAGACGGCCACGCATGATCATTCTGCTCCGTTAATCTCTATGGAGCTGACGGAAATTGCCGAGCGGAGCGCTCCCTGATCTCCATCAGCTCCATAGAAATGAATGGAGCAGAACAGTCATGCACAGACGTCTGCTCCATTAGTCTGAGGAGCGGCAGGGGGTCGGTCGGACCCTCGTTCTAGCGATCTGCGTGGGTCTCAGCACCTGTGGATAGGGCCTAACTTTTGTTTGTGCGAAAACCCTTTTAACTGCTTGTATCTCTGTTTCTGCCTGTACGTTCCAGCTCTCGCAACCTTCTCCCGTGACACTGCTGATCTTGCATAAAACTGAGGTCATGGTGAATTGCCTCATCTCACCAACCCACAGTGTACATTAAGCAAGCGGACGAGCTGGGGGGCTGCTCACAGATAAGAGGTCCAGCAGGTTTAGGAGGCGCCGCAGAAACTGTAGCATTTCCGTTAGATATGAGATAATTATTATGTAGTTTCATAGGAACATGGATTGAGTTATGTGTTTTTTTTTTTAAATGATCATTTTGTTAAACTTCTATATTATTTTTGTAATTTTCTATCAGGTTCATAAGAAAGACTCTGGATTCTGGAGAGATTTTGGTTTTGGAATGACGTGTCAGTACAAATCGGATTTTCTTACAATTGGTGAGTGGTAGAAATGGTGCGGTCCGGTAGGGAACCTGTCACCAGGGAGCCATCAGGGGACAGGCTATAGGTAAAGCACTGTATATGCCAAATATTTTATTTCAACCACCATATAACAGACTTTAAAAAAAAAAAAAAACATATGTGAAACTTTACCTTGCTCCCTGCCAGATGCTTCAGCCTGAGCCCCGGAGAGGAATATTTCAAATGACAACTTTTTGGTCTACTCTGTAATATATTCACTGCTCTCCTGACTCTGGCCCCTCCTTCCTCATCCTCTCCATGCACTGAGATGCCAGAGGGGAGGGTGTGCAGTGAGCTGACCAGTCACCAGGGGGAGGGGAAGAGCCAGGAGTGACCAGGAGAGCAGTGAATATATTATAGAGCAGATGGAAGTTGTGATTTAAAATTTTCCTCTCGGGACTCTGCTGAAGCATCTGACAGGGAGCCAGGTAAAGCTTCACCAACTCCATAAAACACAGATATTTTTTAAAAACCTATAACACAATGGTGACAGGTTCCCTTTAATGTGTTACAAGGAATACATTCTGACACAGAGTTGCTATGGAGAATCTACAGTGTGTGTTTCTACGCACTGAACAATCTGCCTCTGCTTTTACTCTGCCGTTGATTATGTTACTACAGTTCTAATACTTCTATTCTGTTGGCTTCAGGCCAGTTAAGGATAAGCCCCCACCATATGACGCTAGATTATGCGCACATTCGCATATTTACTAAATAAAGCTTTAGCAACAACCGAGGATTAAATAAACCGTTTAGAGGAAGAACCTATCATCAGATTTATCTTATTAGGGAAATTCCTGATTGTAGGTTTTCTTTAACGCTGGTAGTTTGGCTCCCTCTGGTGGCCGGTGCATGATCTGCATGTCATCAGTGTCTCACTTTCTGATCTCCCCATGTTCTCCCTTGCAGGTGGGTTTGATTTGGAAGTCAGAGGATGGGGCGGAGAGGATGTCCACCTCTACAGAAAGTACCTGCATGGGGACCTGATAGTGATCCGCACTCCGGTGCCCAGTCTGTTCCATCTGTGGCATGAGAAGCATTGTGTGGATGAACTGACTCCGGAGCAATACCGTATGTGCATTCAGTCCAAGGCTATGAATGAAGCATCGCACCCGCACCTTGGAATGCTGGTTTTCCGGGAAGAAATTGAGGCCCACCTGCGCAAGCAAGCCTTCCGGACAAATCATGAACCCGAGGCTTGAGACGTTCATTGCTAAACCACAGGCCGGTTATTAAGTGTTTATATGGATGTGGGACCTTCAACTTTCTCTTAAAATTAGGCAGAGCCGTTCCCACTGATTCTGAGACTTTTTACTATGTGAATTTAGATAATTTTGGTAAAACTTCAAAGCAGGGATTATCTACAGCAATATAGTATCCTGCACTGATGAGGTTAATATTCCCCGCTGTCAGCATTAGGATAAGGACATATCGTCATAATTTATCGTCCGTGGACATTGAACATGACATAAACCAGCACAGAAAAGGGAACTAAGCGGTACTTTGAGGCTCGGTAGCATAAAGCTCCTTTGTGCCTTAACTTGGAGGGTGCAGAGAGTCTGACTCCCTGCGGTACAATGTAAGTCCTGTAGATACTGTAGGTACACGCACATCACGTCTCTGTGTCTCCAATGCACAATCTTTTTGTATTCTTTATATGATTTTTATTTTATTTTTGCTTTATGCTGCACATTCCCCTTGCTTAGGGTACCAAGGATACTGAATTGCCTGCCCCTTGCCTAAATCTTTAGCTGCAAAATGTGAACATTTGTAAGTCACACAAGTAAAGCACATCAGCAATGGCTGCGTGGCACGAGTACCATCGGCAATGGCTGCGTGGCACGGGTACCATCGGCAATGGCTGCGTGGCACGGGTACCATCGGCAATGGCTGCTTGGCTCGGGTATTATAAATATCGCAATCATCGTGAAAACAAGTGAAGGATTTTATAAGAAAACAATGAGATTGCGGTGTATATTTTTAGTGCTCGCTGGAAAATGCAGCAGAAAGCAATAAGTGACGTCTCGCAGTATTAAGTAACACAATGTGGAGGAACTTCATGTATTGGATTGATTCATATTGCGCCTGATATGAGGCTTTGATAAAAGAAGATCCATCTCCTGGGTATTTTAACATTTCTTATTTGGCATAAATATTCTTATGTTTTTTGTTTTTTAAATAAATGGGTAAAATGTATTCCCAGGTAACTAATTCCCTCTTTAAGATATTGATGGCTTGACCAAGGACGGACAAAACTTGGATAGACAACGAATGGCAGATGTGATAAAATCTTGGTGGTCTATGAAATTAATGTCAATCGCTAAATCATGGTAAATGGGGAGGGGGCGACACTGAAGATGGATAAGGGGGCAAATTTACCAGGTTCCTGGTGGACAAGCCCTGAAATAGGCAAAATTCCTAGTGTATCACTGCACCTATTTGCCCTAATGCCACCTCCTCACCGGGTACATATGAAGGGGATCTGCCAGGTGACGATGTGACCTAGTGGAGCGCAACTCAGCCCACGCCGGGAGGCCGACGTCTTGTGAATAAACCTGCTGCGTGTGGAGGAGTGGGGGACCAATCTAATATACCCCCCCTATGGTGTCATATTTACACAGACCTAGCTCAGAGCCCGGGAAATTAATTGTGATGTCCGAGTGTTTGGGGGTCACAGACCTGGGGGGGGGGGGGGTGTCTTCTGCTCGCGGTACACCTGAACTTATAGGCCCGTGTACACACTGAGTTACAATGTATTTTCTATAGACCGGCACAATTCCCTATAAAGGGGTCGCGTGGCTTTACTGTTCCACCATCTTTTTCTCAGTATTAAGGTAAAGACAATGAAGACTGGAAGGATGTGAAGTTTTTTGTTTACTTTCTTGTATTTTTGGATTTGTTGTTTTTTTACTTGTCTTGGACGAACTGTTCTAAAACATTTACCAAAGAGCTTCAGCTTTTTAGTAAATGCCTGTAGTAGACGCCTGTAGAGACTCTGCAGACAAGACAAGACTTCTTTTGTTCTGTGTCGCCAGAAGTACATGAAGAAATAAAATTATTTTTTGCTATGGACTGAGTGTTGTTACTTCATGAACATTAAGACTTATTCATTTTCTATTGGTCACACATCTGCTGGTGGTCTAATCAAAGGGAATCTGTTTGGTCTATAAAAGTTTTGCCCCAGTACCGTATTTTTCTGACTATAAGGCGCACAAAAAATCCTTTTGATTTTTCTCAGAATTTAAAGACTTATAAAGAATTTATAATCCGGTGCTCCTTATAATCCGGTGCACCTTATAATCCGGTGCGCCTTATAATCCGGTGCGCCTTATATATGATCCGTACTTACAGACAACAGCTGTAAAATGTGAAGGGACGGCACGCTTGGTAAGCAACACTGGTATTGTATTAAGAAAGCTTCATCCTTTATTTCATTCCAATTGGGGTGCAACACAGGAACAGCAAAATTAATGATCGATGCGTTTCAACGCTAGTGCGTCTTAGTCATGACCTCAAACTGTCATGCATTTATGGATCAAAAAGAACACACCCTACAGACAAGAGCTGCCTTGTACTGTGCACAGGTCTGCCCCCTGCTGGTCATTCATCCTTATAATCCAGTGCGCCTTATATATGATCCGTACTTACAGACAACAGCTGCCTTGTACTGTGCACAGGTCTGCCCCCTGCTGGTCATTCATCCTTATAATCAGGTGCGTCTTATAATCCGGTGCGTCTTATAAATGAACTTAGACGTTTTTGCAGGCATTCATTGATGGTGCGCCTTATAGTCTGAAAAATACGGTAGTACAAACCTTAGACTGTATTCACAAGTTCATGTTCAATGCTGCAGTTTTCAAAGCCACAAAGGGATAAGCCCCACTCCACTGGTTGTGTCCCCCATTTGTAGGGGTAAGTCATGTGCGGGTGGATATACTCGCACCAGAATATTGGAAATAAAGAAGGAAATAAAAGTAGCAAAATACTTTTTTTTTTTTTTTTTTACATGTTTGGTAAATCCAAGAATCCAATCAGAAGATCCGCAGAATGTGTCTGGTGGTTGTAGCTTTGTCCTGTTATGCTCACATGACTTCTCCCTACAGATCCCTATAGTGTGAGATGTTCTGTACATTACTAATTATTTCTGATATCGAAACATGTTTGCCAGGGAAATAATCTCCCTCTGGTTCTCGGCCGGTGACTCGCTCCCATTTTGCTTTTCAGATCACAGATTTTATAGTTCGCTCTGCTAGTTTCTAAGCTTCTCCTACACCAGTAAAGGACTGAGGTGGATTTGCTCCTAAGTTTACCACTTCTTAATAATTCACACTTCATGAATCTGAACTTAATGGAGCAGATTTACTTACCGCCCTGTCCAAGTCGCGATCCCGCGGTGCGTCGTCCACGCTGATTCGGGTTCTGCCAGATTCACTAAACGATTGTGGCGCCCGAGTCCACACGGGTCGCTGCTGTGCCGAGGTCCGCTGGAGTTCAACCCTTCCGTCCCGGTGCATGTGAGTGGGACGATCTGCTCACACAACATTCCTTTTTAAATCCTCGGGTTTTCCAGAATTGTCGGGTTGTCTGTACGGGAAAGTCCCTATTCGTCACATGAAAGCCGCTCGATGCGCCAAAATCGATGCGTGGAGCGCCAAATGTTTGGGGCATATGCGGCAGAAATCGATGGGGGAAACCGATGAAAAGTGCGCGATTCGTGCGCCTTAGTAATGAGCCCCAATCTGTTGGCAACTGATCGGAAAGAAAAGGTAGAGTTGGGAAATGTTGACAAAAAAAGGTGCAATAGCGTAGATGCAACAATTGTGAATCCCACAAGTGATGAAGGAATCGTTTTATTCCTGAGATCTGGGGGTCTTTATTCAGGACTCTGCGCACCACCCATGACAGCAGTAGGTCACTGAAATAATCCCAAATGATAGCTTATTGCTAGCCAGTAGGGCTTGACGTGTTGAGGTGGCGCGGCCGGCCGGGAGGGGCCTGCGCAGGGCGTTACTGTCCCCGCCCCTGAGCACTCGCTGCTGCCGGCGACTGTTTCACGTGACTGCGTTTTTTTCACGCCATGCCCTTGCTGCGCTGGCTGTGCGAGCCCATACATCAAGAGGCGTGAAGCCCTCTTCATGGTATCGGGCTGAAATTTGCAGGCTGGCGACTCATACACTTGTGGTGATTAGTGCTAGTTCTGGAGAAGTGGGAAGTTGGCATTTCCTTGGTTCTATCCAAATAATAATTCGGATACACCCCAGTCTATGGCTCTTTCAGACTACTGTCTATTGCATATTTTTTCATGAACCTGTTGACGTTTATGTTGGCAGGTGAGTACAAAAATGGGGATATTTTTGGCCCTTGCACCTATGACTAAGGGCCCCACCCATCTGTCCGGCCAAATACTTCAAGAGAATGGGGCCTCTTGAATCGGTCCAGGGCGGCATGACCGCCGGAAAACACTTGCGAGGTCTGACAGGCTATTTGCGTTAAAAAACTTGAAAACTAAGTTTGAAGGTTTTTAAAAGTTGTCAGTCATGGGGTGGGAAAGTCCTGGCCCACCCACTCTGCCGATCTACTCCCCCTCCACCCCCAGGTGCATGGAGATGGGTGCCTATGCCGTCTATAACAATTACAAGAGTTTCCAATTTCGGTTTTGCTTCTGATACGTCTCTCACGCTGGATTACGCAAGTTTTATCTCACAGCCCAAACATCCCGTTTTGAAAACACGGACTGTGAAATGCCACTAGAAAACAAATATAAGTATTCTAAGACAAAGATGATCTTGTAGCAAATAGATTTGAGAAAAACCTAGTCTGAAAAAGCCCTAATTGTGCAATTGGGTGTTTGGATTTGGTACGCTCCAGCGTCTTGGTTGAGGCCACGTAGGCTGGTTGTATTTGGTGTGAGATGATCAAAGATTGGCTGTAATTAAGAATATTTTTATATATACAATAGAGGCAAGCCCCCGGTGTACTACAGGACTCGGTTGCGTAGCTTGTTGTAAGTTTGAATTGGTATGTACGTCTGAACTGTATTTTAGAGCTGTAGATCCAGACAAATTTTTTTTGGTCTCGTGATTTCTAAAATGTGGCGTTGTCTCGACAAGAACCCAGGAGATAATACTAACAATCTTACACTACAGGAGCCTGTGAGTGATAATTGTTACAGCTGATTATTGTAGCCGAATCTGTGGTAATAGGGGTCGGGTGTTCTTAAGTAGGGGACCGCCTGATTACTGCTGTGTAGGACTATTCTCTTTCTTATGATCCTCTATTTCGTGTATGTTGTGGTGTTGTAAACTCTACATCAGTGAATTCTTTTGCCAATTATGGTGTCATTTTTATCGTATCTCTGTGTTTCGTTTTTTCCATCGGCATTCTTTTGTATATTATCATTCACACTTTTTCTCTTTTTGAGAGAGTGTGTTTACAATGTAGCAATTCATTTCTTTCCATTTCTAAACGTTTTTTCTAAAATGTTAAATTAGACAATTTGAAAGTTGAACAATGTCATTGGCGAATTTACGCGCATCCGACTAGAAGGTGACAAAAGACAAAATTCCGCTGACATCACAAATGTCCCCAAAAAGGCACAAAAATTGCAACGTCGCCTAATGAAAAGAAAGAAAAAACTGGAAAAAATAAAATAAACTGCACCATAAAGTATTTCAGATCGTCGTTGGTTTTCATTACATTGTGTTGTGTGAGCAGAAAAATCATCGGAATAAAAATGTAGATTATGGGGCTATATTTATCGTGTTGCCAGCGGTATGTCGCCCCGCCCCTGCATTGTTCGATGTAATTGGGGCATGCCAGCTGCGCACGCGTTTTATCCTACGCACAGTCGTCCGCGGACCAGACGTGTATCACAAGCGTTTGGGACGTAACGCCCCGCACGGTCCACTCCAGTCCGGCCCGCGCCCTCAACCCCCTTCAGCTCCCTTTGGGCGTGGCGCAGGGGTCCTGATAATATGCCCCTAGATCCTCTATTAGATCAGTTCTAGGATCACAACATCATCTTGGGAACATTCCAGGTCTGAGTTACATGTCCAGGGGCCGTGGTTTGTGTTAATTGAATAGGGAGACGGGCCCCCTAGCATGGGCCCCCTTTCCCCTTAAAAAATATACACTATTAGTATTACTCCACACATGCGAGTTACACTCAATATCTAAATACACTCATGTGCACACACGCTATGTAACACACATCAGGTCGTATACAGACACCTATATCACAGCATCTGCATATATAATCACATACATGTATATAATATTATGCTGGACATGTGCTACAATATACATATAATGGGTGCACATCCTACATTCGTTTATTTTGTCAGGTCGGATGACGAGGCCCCCTGCAACTGCGGGCCCCATAGCGGCTGCTAACCTGCTTTGGGTACGCCCCTTCAGGGGCGTAACTACGGGCCGTAGCAGAAGAAGGAGTGCTACGTTCGCCTGGCGGATCATGAGCCAGTACTCGGCCCGCTTTGTCGCCGCTCCGCTTGGCTGTAGTTCGCCACATGTTAATGGCAGCACAGAGGTACGCGAGATGCAGGTCTGGCGTTAGGGTCAGGGCTCCTCCTCTGCTCCGTGTAGCCTGCGGAGGATCTTGCTATCAGGACGGAGAGCGAGGGGTAGGAAGCCTTCCTGGCAGCCAATCCTGACCTCTACAGTCAGCAGCCCGGGTGACTGCAGCTTTGGGGAATAGAAGTCAGTCACCGATAGAAGAAGCAGCAGAACAGCCCTCCTCCATAGCATCCGAAATAATCCAAGCGCAAGTCCTTCCGTCGACCCCCAGTGTCTCCTCACACTCGCCGCAACCCCGTAGTGTCACTGGTGCAGGAGCAGCTATGAAGTTCCTAATTGTCCCTACAGACCCTCTGCATCATACCACCAAAGTCGTCACGCCCACCACTACATCTTCTACATTATATGAGGTTATGCAGCAGCTGTTGTGGAGCATCAGTATAAATGTGTGCGCAGTAATACATGGATGCAGTCAGTAATAATGTGGAATGCATCAGTAATAAAATTTGTGGTGGCAATACCATAAGAATGTGGGCAGTCAGTAATAAATGTGATCGTCAGTAATAAATTGATACAGTCAGTAAAGAAATGTGGAGCATTCAGTAATCAATTTGATGCGTCATAATAAAATGTGAATACAGTCATACTAAATGGGAGTCGTCAGTAATAATGTGTCCAGTCAGAAATAATGTGTGCAGTCCAAGTAATAAATGTGTTGGGCAGTCAGTAATACATGTGATGATCAGTCAGTAATAATGGAGGCAAGTCAGTAATAAATGTGGGTGCAGTCATAATAAATTGGAGCAAGTCAGTAATGGAATGTGCAGCAGTGTGCATAATACATGTGATGCATCAGTAAAAAATGTGGTACATTCAGAAATAAATGTATGCAGTCGTAATAAATGTGGAGCAGTCAGTAATAATTATACATTCAGTAATAAATGTTATGCATGTCCTAAATAAATGGGAGCAGTCAGTAATAAATGTGATACATCTTAATAACTGTTATGCAGTCATTAATAAATGGTGGTGCAGTCATAATAATTGGAGCAGTCGTAATAAATGTGGTGCAGTCAGTATAATATGTGGTGCAGTCAGTATAAATGTTGAGCAAGTCAGTAAAAATGTGAGGCAGTCATAATAATGTGGAGCAGTCATAATAATGTGATGCATTCAGTAATAATGTGCAGGGCAGTCAGTAATAATTTGTGCGTCATTATAAATGGGGTCAGTCATTGATAAATTGGAGCAGTCCGTAATAATTTGATACAGTCAGTAATAACATGTGATGCAGTCCGTAATAATGTGGAGGCAGTCAGTGATAAATGTGGAGCCGTCAGAATACATGTGGAGCATCCAGTGATAAATGTGATCAGTCAGTAAATAATGGGAGGCATCCGTGTAAATTGTGATCAGTGCAGTAATAAATGTATGCATCAGTATAAATTGATTAAGAGTCGTAAAAAATGGATCCGTCAGTAATAAATTTGGAGCAGTCCGTAATAAAGTGATTATCAGTAATAAATGTATCCAGTCAGTAATAAATGTATGTAGTCCAGTAATAAAATGTGATACATTCATTAATCAATGTGGAGTCAGTCAGTCAATAAATGTGGAGCAGTCAGTAAAAATGTTGATGCATTCATATAATGGTTGTGCAGTTCATTAATAAATGTGACAGCATTCATAATAATGTGATGCATCGTAATACATGTGTCACAGTCAGTTGCTCCTAAGTTTACCACTTCTTAATAATTCACACTTCATGAATCTGAACTTAATGGAGCAGATTTACTTACCCGGTCCAGTCGCGATCCCGCGGTGCGTTGTCCGACGCTGATTCGGGTTCTGCCAGGATTCACTAAGATTGTGCGCCCGATGTCCACCAGGTGTCGCTGCTGTGCCGAGGTCCGCTGGAGTTCACCACCTTCGTCCCGGTGCATGTGAGTGGGCATGTCTGCCGACACAACTTCCTTTTTTAAATCCTCGGGTTTTCCGAATCTGTCGGGTTGTCCAGGGGAAGTCCCTGTTATTCTGTACATGAAAGCCGCGTTCGATGCGCCAAAATCGATGCGTGGCAGCGCCCAAAATGCTGGGGCAATCGGCAGAAATCATGGGGAAACCTGATGAAAGTGCGCGATTCGTGCCCTTAGTAAATGAGCCCCAATCTGTTGGCAACGATCGGAAAGAAAAGATAGAGTTGGGAAATGTTGACAAAAAAAGGTGCATCAGCTAGATGCAACATTGTGAATCACCACAAGTGATGAAGGAATCGTATTACCTGAGATCTGGGGGTCTTTATTCAAGGACATCTGCGCACCCAATGGGCAGAGTAGGTCCTGAAATAATCCCAAATGCTAGCTTATTGCTAGCCAGTAGGGGCGTTGACGGTTAGAGGGGGCGCGGCCGGCCGGGTAGGGGCCGGCGCAGGGCGTTTACTTCCCCGCGCCCTGCGCACTCGCTGCTGCTGGCTGACTTTTCACGTACTGCGTTTTTTTTCTACGCCAGGCCCTGCTGCGCTGCTGGCAGCCCAATACATCAAGAGGCGGAAGCCTCTTCATGTATCGGGCTGAAATTTGCAGCGGCTGGGCGATCATACACTGTGTGGATTAGTGCTAGTTCTGGAGAAGTGGGAAGTTGGCATTTCCTTGGTTCTATCCCCAAAATATAATTCTGGATACACCCCAGCTAATGGCTCTTTCAGACTAATGTGCTATTGCTATTTTTTCATGAACCTGTTGACGTTTATGGTCTGCAGGTGAGAAAAATATGGGGATTATTTTTGTGCCCTTGCACCTATGATAAAGGCCACACCCATCTGTCCTGCCAAATACTTCAAGAGACTTGGGCCTCTTGAATCGGTCAGGGGCCATGACCGCCGGAAAAACTATGCGAGGTCTGACCAGGCTTAGTTTTGCGTAAAAACTTGAAAACTAAAGTTTGAAGGTTTTTAAAAAGTTTGCAGTCATGGGGTGGGAAAGCCTGGTGCCCACCCACTCTGCCGCTCTACTCCCCCTCCACCCCCACGGTGCATGGAGTGGCCTAGCCGCTATAACAATTACAAGAATTTCCAATTATTTCGGTGCTTCTGATACGTCTCTCATACTGCTGGATGCAAGTTTTATCTCACAGCCCAAACATCCGTGAAAAACGGACATGTGAATAGCCACATAGAAAACAATAGTAAAGTATTCTATAGACAAAGATGACTTGTAGCAAATAGATTTGAAAAACACTCGTCTGAAAAAGCCCTAAATTGTGCAGAGTTGGGTGTTGGATTGTACGGCTCCAGTCTTTGGTTGAGGCCACCGTAGCTGGTTGTATTTGGTGAGATGAAAATATTGGCTGTAATGAAATATTTTTATATAATACAATAGAGGCAGCCCCCGGGTTACGTACAGGATCGGTTCTGTAGCTTTGTTCTTAAGTTGAATTTGTATGTAAGTCGGAACTGTATTTTAGAGCTGTAGATCCAGACAAATTTTTTTTTGGTCTCTGGATTTCTAAAATGTTGGGTTGTCATAAGAACCAGGAGTAATAATAAATCTGTGATAATCTGTGATAACGCCTGTGATAACTGTTACAGCTGATTATTGTAGCCGAACTGTGTAACTAGGGGTCGGGTGTTCTTAAGTAGGGGACCGCCTGTATTATGCTGTGTAGGACTATTCTTCCTTTCTATGATCCTCCATCTTTCTTAGTCTGTTGGTGTTGTAACTTCTACATACAGTAGCAATTTCTTTTGCCACATATGGGGGTCATTTATCTTATCTCTGTGTTTCGTTTTTCCATCTGCTTCTTTGTAATTTATCATTCTCACTTTTTCCTCTTTTTGAGAGATGTGTTACAAATGTAGCAATTCATTTCTTTCCATTTTCTACGTTTTCTAAAATGTTGAAATATTAGACAATTTGAAATGATAAAATGTCATGTGCGACATTTAGCGCATCCGGAATAGAAGGTGACAAAGAACAAATGTCCGGCTGACATAACAAAATGTCCCCAAAAAGGCACAAAAATTGCAATGCGCCAAAAAAGAAAGAAAAAACTGGAAGAGAAATAAAGATAAATGCACCATAAAGTATTTCAGATCCTTAGGTTTTCATTACTTTGTTGTAGCAAGAAATCAGACATACTTTATGGTGCAGTTTATTTTATTTACTTCACAGTTTTTTCTTTCTTTTTTAGTGCGAGTTGCAATTTTTGCGTGCCTTTTTGGGGACATTTGTGATGTCGAGGCCGGAAATATTTGTTCTTTTGTCACCTTCTATCCGG
The DNA here is from genome assembly GCA_019512145.1 of Engystomops pustulosus. Classification (NCBI taxonomy): domain Eukaryota; kingdom Metazoa; phylum Chordata; class Amphibia; order Anura; family Leptodactylidae; genus Engystomops; species Engystomops pustulosus. The sequence continues at coordinate 68,089,299 of CM033651.1, read as the reverse complement.
AGGCGCAAATTCGCCAATGACATTTTATTTTCACATTGTCTAATTTTCAACATTTTAGAAAAAACGTTTAGAAATGGAACAGAAATGAATTGCTACATTGTAACAAATCTCTCAAAAAGAGAAAAGTTGAATGATAATTAACAAAGAAGCCGATGGAAAAACGAAACACATGAGATAACGATAAAATGACACCCATATTGGGCAAAAGAATTCCATGATGTAGAGTTACAAACCCACAGACATACAGAAAATAGAGGATCATAAGAAAGTGACGAATAGTCCTACACAGCATAATCAGGCGGTCCCCTAATTAAGAACACCCGACCCCTATTCCACAGTTCGGCTACAAATAATCAGCTGTAACAGATTATCACTCACAGCTCTGTTAGTGTAAGATTGTATATGTATTTACTCCTGGTCTTGTGAGACAACGCCACATTTTAGAAATCAGAGACCAAAAAAAATTTGTCTGGTCTACAGCTCTAAAATGACAGTTCACGACTTACATACACATTCAACTTACGAACAACGCTACAGAACCGATCCTGTAGTAACACCCGGGGGCTTCCTCTATTGTATATATAAAAATATTCTATTACAGCCAATTTTTCATCTCAACCAAATACAACAGCCTATCGAGTGGCCTCAACCAAAGACCTGGAGCCGTACCAATCCAAACACCCAATTGCACATATGTAGGGCTTGTTTCAGACTAGTTTTTCAATCTATTTGCTACAAGACATCTTTGTCTATAGAATACTTATATATTGTTTTCATAGTGCTATTCACATGTCGTGTTTCAAAAACGGATGTTTGGGCCTGTGAGATAAAACTTGCTTGTAATCCAGCAGTGAGAGACGTATCAGAAGCAAACCGAAATATGGAAACTTCTTGTAATTGTATAGACGGCCTTAGGCCTCATCTCCATGCACCGGGGGTGGAGGGGGAGTAGAGCGGCAGAGTGGTGGGCACAGGCTTTCCCACCCCATGACTGCAACTTTTAAAAACCTTCAAACTTTAGTTTTCAAGTTTTTATTACGCAAAATAGCCTGGTCAGACCTCGCAAGTGTTTTCCGGCGGTATGGCGCACCTGGACCATTCAAGAGGCCCCATCTCTTGAAGTATTTGGCGGACAGATGGGTGGGCCCTTACATAGGGTGCAAGGGCACAAAAATATCCCCATATTTTGTTCACCTCAGACATAAACGTAACAGGTTCATGAAAAAAAGCAATAGACCAGTAGTCTTGAAAGCAGGCCATTACTGGGGTGTATCCAGAATATTATTTTGGATAGAAACCAAGGAAATGCCAACATTCCCACTTCTCCAGAACTAGCATCTATACAACAGTGTATGATCGCCCAGCCTAGCAAATTTGGCAGCCCGATACTGAAGAGGGCTGCCGCCTCTTGATGTATGGGCTCGCACAGCAGCGCAGCCGGGCCTGGCGTAGAAAAACAACGCAGTACGTGAAAAGTCAGCCGAGCAGCAGCGAGTGCGTCAGGGGTCGCGGGGACAGTAACGCCCTGCGCAGGCCCCTACCCGGCCGGCCGCGCTCCACCTCTCCGTCAACGCCCTACTGGCTAGCATAAGCTAGTCATTTGGGTTATTTCAGTGTCCTTCGCCCACTGGGTTGGTGCGCAGAGTCCTGATAAAATCCCCCAGATCTCATGGAATAAAACGTATTCCTTCATCACTTTGGGCACAATGTTGCATCTAGCTGAGTTGCACCTTTTTTTGTCAACAGTTTCCCAACTCTATCTTTTTCTTTCCGATCGTTGCAACAGATTGGGGCCATTTACTAAGGCGCACGAATCGCGCACTTTTCATCAGGTTTCCCCCATGATTCTGCCGAATTGCCCCAGAAGATTTGGCGCTCCGCGATCTGATTTTGGCGCATCGAAGCGGCTTTCATGTGACGAAATACAGGGACTTTTCCCGAACAGACAACCCGACAATTCGGAAAACCCGAGGATTTAAAAAAGGAATGTTGTGTAGCAGATCGTGCCCACTCACATGCACCGGGACGAAGTGGTTGAACTCCAGCGGACCTCGGCACCAGCAGCGACCCTGTTGTGGACTCGGCCGCACAATCGTTAGGAATCCTGGCGAACCCGAATCAGCGTGCGACGACGCACCCGCTGGTATCGCGACTGGACAGGGCGGGTAAGTAAAATCTGCTCCCATTAAGTGTCAGATTACATGACGTGTGAATTATTAAGAAGTTGGTAACTTAGGACAAATCCCTCAGTCCTTTACTGGTTGTAGGAGAAGCTATAGAAACTAGCAAGCGAAACTAAACATCTGTGATCTGAAAAGCAAAATTGGGAGCGGTCACGCCGCCAGACCAAGAGGGTAGATTATTTCCCGGCAAACATGTTTCGATATCAAAATAATTAGTAATGTACAGAACTCTCACACTATAGGGATCTGTAGGGAGATATCATGTGAGCATAACCGACAAAGTAACCCTCCGACACATTCTGCGGACTCTTTCCTGATGCGATTCGGAATTTACCAAAACTGTAAAAATAAAAAAAAAAAAGGATTTTGCTACTTTTATTTCCTCTTTATTTCCAAGTATTCTGTGCGAGTAATACCTCCCACAACTGACTTCACCCTACCAATGGGGACACACTCACCAGTGGAGTGGGGGCTTATCCCTTTGGGGGCTTTGAAAACGGCAGCATTGAACATGAACCTGTGAAAATAACAGTCTAAGGTTTGTACTAAAGCGTATTTTTCGGACTATAAGGCGCACCATCAAGAGAATGCCTGAAAAAGTCTAGTCATTATAAGACGCAACCGGATATAAGTCCAACTGATTATAAGGATGAATGACGCAGGTGGCAGACCTGTGCACCAGTACAAGGCAGCTGTTTGTCCTGTAAGTACGGTTCAATAGTATAAGGTGACACTGGATATACAGGCGGCACACTGTTTAAGGATGAATGACCAGGGCAGGGGGCAACCTGTGCACAGTACAAGGCAGCCTCGTGTCCTGTAGGCGTGTGTTATTTTGTGATCCAAAATGCATGACAGTTTGAGGCAGACTAAGACGACTAGCGGGTTGAAACGCAATCGATCATTAATTTGCATGTTCCTGTGTTTGAGGTCAACCCCAATTGGCATCGAAATAAAGGATAGAGCTTTCTTAAACAATACCGTGTTGCTTACCAAGCGTGCCGTCCTTCACATTTTACAGTGTTGTCTGTAAGTACGGATCGATATAAGGCTGCACCGGATTATAGCGAGTTAAAGGGCGCTACCGGATTATAAGGCGGACACCGGATTATAAGGAGCACCGGATTATACGCGCACCGGATTATCCGGCGCACCGGATTATTAAAAGTCTTTATAAGGCTTTAAATTCTATGAAACCATCAAAAGGATTTTTTGGCGCGCCTTATAGTCAGAAAAACGGTACTGGGGCAAAAACTTTTATAGACCAACAGATTCCCTTGATTAGACCACCAGCAGGTGTGACCAATAGAAAATGATCAGTTAATGTTCATGAAGTAACAACACTCAGCCCATAGCAAAAAATAAATTTTATTTCTTCAGTACTTCTGGCGACACAGAACAAAAGAAGTCTGGTTTGTAGGCAGAGTCTCTACAGGCGTCTACTACCAGGCATTTACTAAAAAGCTGAAGCTCTTTGAGTTACATGTTTTCGAAACAGTTCGTCCAAGACAAGTAAAAAAAAACCACAAATCAACAATTACAAGAAAGTAAACAAAAAAAACTTCAATCATTCCATTTAATGTCTTACCTTAATACTGAGAAAAAGATGGTGGAACAGTAAAAGCCACGCGACCCCTTATAGGGAAGTGTGCCGGTTCTATAGAAAATAACATTGTAATCAGTGTGTACACGGGCCTATAAGTTAAGGTGTACCGCGAGCAGAAGCACCCCCCCCCCCAAGGTATGTGAACCCCCAAACACTCGGACATCACAATTCATTCCCGGGTCTGAGCTAGGTCGTGTAAATTATGACACCATAGGCGGGGGGGGGGGGGTATATTAGATTGGTCCCCCACTCCTTCCGCACCGCAGCAGGTTTATTCACAAGAAATCGGCCTTCCCGGGTGGGCGAGTTGCGCTCACTAGGTCACATCGTCACCTGGCAGATCCCTTCATATGTACGGTGAGGAGGTGCATTAGGAAATAGGGATGCAGTGATACAATAGGAATTTGCCTATTTCGGGCTTGTCCACCAGGAACCTGCCGTAAATTTGGCACCCTTATCCATATTCAGGGTCGCCCCCTCCCCATTTACCATGATTTAGCGATTGACATATTTCTAGACCACCAAATTGATCACATCGCCATTCGTTGTCTATCAAAGTTTTGTCCGTCCTTGGTCAAGCCTCCAATATCTTAAAGAGGGAAGTGTTACCTGGGGAACATTTTACCCATATATTTAAAAAACACAAAAATAAGATATTTATGCCAAATAAGAAATGTTATAAATACACAGGAGATGGATCTTCTTTATCAAAGCCTCAGATCAGGCGCAATATGAATCATCCAATACATGAAAGTTCCTCCACATTGTGTTACTTAATATGAGGACGTAACTTATTGCTTTCTGCTGCATTTTCAGCGAGCAATAAAAATATAAACCGCAATCTCATGTTTTCTTATAAAATATTTCACTGTTTTCACGATGATTGCGATATTTATAATACCCGAGCCAAGAAGCCTTGCCGATGGTACCCGTGCCAGCAGCCATTGCCGAGGTTACCGTGGCATGTAGTCATTGCCGATGGTACGTGCCACGCAGCCATTGCAGTGGTACCCGTTGCCCCGAGCCCATTGGGCCGATGGTCAGGCGCTGCCACGCAGCCATTGCCGATTAGTAAACCCGCGCACGCAGCCATGACGAGGTAACCCGCGGCCACCGCAGCCATTGCCGATGGTACCCGTGCCACGCAGCCATTGCCGATGGTACCCGTGCCAAGCAGCCATTGCCGATGGTATCTGTGCCAAGCAGCCATTGCCGATGGTACCTGTGCCAAGCAGCCATTGCCGATGGTACCTGTGCCACGCAGCCATTGCCGATGGTACCCGCGCCACGCAGCCATTGCCGATGGGTACCCGCACGCCACGCAAGCCATTGCCGATGGTACCGTGCACGCAGCCATTGCCGATGGTACCCGTGCAAGCACCATTGCCGATGGTATCTGTTGCCAAAGAAAGCCATGGGCCGAGGTACATGCTGCCAAGCAGCCATTGCCGAGGGTACCGCGCCAACTCAGCCATTGCCGATGGTACCCGCGCCACTCAGCAATTGCCGATGGTACTGTCCACGCAGCATTTGCTGGGGTACCCGCGACACGCAGCATGTGATGGTACCGTGCACGCAGCCATTGCCGATGGTACCCGTGCCATGTAGCCATTGTTGATGGTACCCATGCCAAGCAGCCATTGCCGATGGTACCCGTGCCACGCAGCCATTGCCGATGGTACCCGTGCCACGCAGCCATTCCGATGGTACTCGTGCCAGCAGCCATTGATGATCGTTTTTCTGCGTTACTTGTGATGACTACAAATGTTCACATTTGACAGTAAAGATTAGCAAGGGGCGGCAATTCAGTTCCTTGGTACCCTAAGCAAGGGAATGGCCAGCATTAAAGCAAAAATAAAATAAAACATCAATAAAGAATCCAAAAAAGATTGTGCATTGGAGACACAGAGACTTGATGTGCGTTGTACCTACAGTAATCTACAGGACTTACATTTGTACCGCAGGGAGTCAGGAACTATCCACCCTCCAAGTTAAGGCACAAAGGAGCTGTTATGCTACCGAGCCTCAAAGTACCAGCTTAGTTCCCTTTCGGGCAGGTTTATGTCATGTTCAATGTCCAAGGACGATAACATGATGACGATATGTCCTTATCCTAATGCTGCACAGCGGCGGAATATAAAACCGCATCAGTGCCAGGATACTATATTGCTGTAGAAATCCTGCTTTGAAGTTTTTACCAAAAGTATTCTAAATTCACATAGTAAAAAAGTTATCAGAACAGTGGGAACGGCTCTGCCTAATTTTAAAGAAAGTTGAAGGCCAACATCCCTATAAACACTTAAACACCGGCCTGTGGTTAGCAACTTACGTCTCAGACTCGGCGTTCATGATTTGTCCGGAAGGCTTGCTTGCGCAGGTGGGGCCCAATTCTTCCCGGAAAACCACATTTCCAAGGGCGGGTGCGATGTTCATTCACTAGCCTTGGACTGCATGCACATACGGTATTGCTCCGGAGTCAGGTTCATCCACCACAATGCTTCTCAGGCAACAGATGGAACAGGACTTGGGCACCGGGGAGTGAGGATCCTATCAGGTCCAATGCAGGTACTTTGTAGAGGTGGACAATCCTCTCGCCCCATCCTCTGACTTCCCAAATCAACCCACCTGACAAGGGAGAACATGGGGAGATCAGAAAGTGAGCACTGATGACATGCAGATCATGCACGGCCACCAGAGGGAGCAAAACTACCAGCGTTTAACGACAACCTACAATCAGGAACTTTCCCTAAGAGATAAATTGATGATAGGTTCTTACTCTAAACGGTTTATTTAACTCCTCGGTGTTGCTAAAGATTTATTTAGAAAATATGCGATGTGCGCATAATCTAGCGTCATATGGGTGGGGGCTTATCCTTACTGGCCTGAAGCCAACAGAATGAAGTATTAGAAACTGTTAGTAAAACATAATCACGGCAGAGTAAAAGCAGAGGCAGATGTTCAGTGAGTAGAATACCACACACTGCTAGATTCTCCATAGCAACTCTGTGTCAGAATGGATTCCTTGTAAAAATTAAAGGGAACCGTCACCATTGTGTTATAGGTTTTTAAAAAATATCTGGTGTTTTATGGAGTTGGTGAAAGCTTTACCTGGCTCACTGTTCAGATGCGTCAGCAGAGTCCCGAGGAAAAAAGGGACAAAATTTTAAATCAAAACTTCCATATGCGCTATACTTATTCTTCAGATCCTTAGGTTTTCATTACTTTGTTGTAGCAAGAAATCAGACAAAATGAATGTAGATTATGGGGCAGCCAGCGTATGATCGCCCCGCCGCTGCATGTTCGATGTATTGGGGCTGCCAGCTGCGCAGCGTTTATCCTACGCCAGGCAGTCGCCGGCAGCAGTGAGTGCACAAGCGTTGGGACTGTAACGCCCCGCACCGGTCCACTCCCGTCCGGCCCCGCCCCCCCCCTTCACGCCCCTTTGGGTGTGGCGCAGGGGTCCTGATAAATATGCCCCTATGACTTCTCTATTAGACAGTTTCATGGATCACAAACATCATCTGGGAACATTCCAGGTCTGAGTTTCATGTCCAGGGGCAGTGGTGTAACTAGGAGAGACCGGGCCCCCTAGCATGGGGCCCCCTTCCCACTTAAAAAATATACATATTAGTACACTCACACATGCGAGTTACAATCACATATAAATACACTCATGTGCACACACAGCATATACACACACATTCAGTGTATACAGACACCATATATCACAGATACTGCATATATACATCACAGTACATGTTATATACATATTATGCTGGACATGTGCAGTACAATATACATATAATGGTGCACATCCTACATTCTTTATTTTGTCAGGTCGGATGACGGGGCCCCCTGACACTGCGGGCCCCATAGCGGCTGCTACCGCTGTAGTTACGCCCCTGCAGGGGCGTAACTACGGCCGTAGCAGAAGAAGGAGTTGCTACGGGGCCTGGCAGGATCATGAGCCAGTACTCGGCCGCTTGTCCCGGGCTCCGCTTGGCTGTAGTTACGCCACTGTAATGGGCAGCACAGAGGTACCGCAGAGATGCAGGGCTGGATTTAGGGGCGGGCTCCATCCTTCTGCTCCGTGTAGCCTGCGGAGGATCTTGCTATCAGGACGGAGAGCGAGGGGAGGAGCCTTCCTGCAGCCAATCCCTGCTCTACATGTCAGCAGCCCGGGGGACTCAGCTTGAGGGAGAAGTCGTCACCTGAAGAAGAAGCAGCAGCAGCAGCCTCCTCCATAGCAGCCGGAAATAATCCAGAGCCAAGTCCTCCGTCCCCCCAGTGTCTCCTCACACTCTGCCGCAACCCCTTAGTGTCCTGTGTGCAGGAGCAGCTATGAAGCTCCTAAGTGTCCCTTACAGACCCCTCTGCATCATCCCCACATATCTTCCCCCACCACTACATTTCTACATTAATATGAGGTTCTGCAGCAGCTGTTGTGGAGCAGTCAGTAATAAATGTGGTGCAGTCAGTAATAAATGTGTACTTAAGACCCCATTAATCCTCCCGGCACTGCCATCTCGCCAAGGTTTATTAGTCCCTCCTCTGTGTTCCTGATGTCACCTACAGCTGTCACTCCAGCAGCAGGGAGGGGGTTGGGAGCACTTTCTATCCTCCGCCTTTAGCATGGCCAATCAGCAATTCAGAGGAGCCGCAATGACTGACAGGCTCCTCCTAACAATCGAATCTAAATAACCTATAAGTATATAAGAATATATTATACATGGTCAGTACAGCCAGCAGAGCTCATTGACCCCTCTAGCACACCGATGGAAAGCAAAGGTCACATGGGCCGTTATCAGCTGACCCCCAGCTGATAATTTGCAACTTCTTACAGTGATTACTAGAATCCAGATGTGGCGTCTGAATAAATTGCGGAGAAAAGTCAAATTCTTTTTGCTCAAATAGATTCCAATTGATGCATAGGCAATAGTTCTGAAGGGGTTAATGAACATTAATGAAGATAAATCCCCCCTAAGTATCTATGTATGTTGTATCTATGTATGATGCAAGGAGTCTTCACATAATCTCAGGACTCCTTGCATCATTTATAACTATGTGGATCTGAGATTTATGCTGTGGTCTTAGTCTGAACTTTTACATTTCAATGAGGAGCCACCAGGCGGCACACAGAACATTCTAGTAAAAGTCACCAAAACATGTATAAGTACAGGGGCGGAACTGCAGACGTAGCAGTTGCTACGGGGCCCGGCAGGGTCATGGGCCCGTACTCGGCCGTGTCCGGGCTCCTCTTTCCCCCAGGCTGTAATTATGCCCCTGTAATGGGCAGCGCAGCGGTACTGAGATGCAGGGCTCCATTCTTCTACTCCGTACAGGGAGGATCCTGCTATCTGGAGGGATCGAGGAGGGGAGGAGCCTGTCTGCAGCCAATCCCTGCTCTACATGTCAGCAGCGCGGGAGACTCAACTTGAGGGAGAAGTCGTCACCTGAAGAAGAAGCCGCAGCAGCAGCCTCCTCCATAGCAGCCGGAAATCATCCAGAGCCAAGTCCTCCGTCCCCCCAGTGTCTCCTCACACTCTGCCGCAACCCCTTAGTGTCCTGTGTGCAGGAGCAGCTATGAAGCTCCTATGTGTCCCTTACAGACCCCTCTGCATCATCCCCTCATATCTTCCCCCACCACTGCATTTCTACATTAATATGAGGTTCTGCAGCAGCTGTTGTGGATCAGTCAGTAATAACTGTGGAGCAGTCAGTAATAAATGTGATGCAGTCAGTAATAAATGTGGACCTGGCCGCACCAGTCCACCGGTCTATGGCACCTGGCCGCACCAGTGCACCGGTCTATGGTACCTGGTCGGGTGGCTGTCTCCTATATTTTGGACATGTTCTATACCTTGCTCAGCTACACCTGGGTTACGGGGGGGCATACCGCCGGCTGGAGAAGGGGAGGGTTGTTTCTTGAAGCCTCTCCTCTCCATCGGGAGCCGTACACAGTACCGTGCCGCACACAATGCACTTCTACGCTAGCTTCCTTTCATATGGCCAGCATACAGCTGCCATTTACGTTCCTGCGCATGGGGCCATAAGGTTTCCAAGTCAGAGAAAACGTGTCGGATTGGCTTTTGTTTAGTGTAATTCTATATTCCAAGGCACCTTCAATGCATCTGACTCACATCAGACTAAGATACGTGGGTTTCAATGTCTCTAGAAATGGTCGATGTTGCTTCTACATCTTTCATATTAATGAAATGAAACAAACGACTTATTTCTTTGTTCTTTAATTTCTTTAGAAAACCGGTTGCTTTCGGCATGACCTGGCGTCGCGCTCACTTAAGCAACCAGCACTTTGTGCCCAAGAAAAAACCCACATTTATAAACCCCCTTCAATTAGAGAAATCAGGGCCCTGCCCTTGTCTT
>CM033651.1:68043536-68078956 GCA_019512145.1 Engystomops pustulosus | reverse complement strand
ATTCTGCCGTCAGTAATAAATGTGATGCCGCAGTTATAAATGTGGAGCAGTCAGTAAAAAAATGGGAGCAGTCAGTATAAATGTGGTAGCAGTCAAGTAAAAATGGGGGAGCAGTAGTAATAAAAGTGGTGCCGTCAGCTAATAATATGTGGGCAGTCCAGTAATAAATTTGGGAGCAAGTCAGTAATAAATGTATGGTGCCCGTCAGTAATAAAAATGTGGGAGCAGTCAGTAATAAATGTGGGAGCAGTTCAGTAATAAATGTGATGCAGGCAGTAATAAAATGTGATGCAGTCATAATAAATGGGGAGCAGTCAGTAAAAATGTGGAGCAGTCAGATAATAATGTGAGTAGTCAGTAATCAATGTGGGCAGTCAGTAATAAAGGATGGAGCAGTCAGTAATAAATGTGGAGCAGTCAGGAAATAAATGTGTGATGCCGTCAGTAAGAAATGTGGAGCAGTCAGTAATAAATGTGGAGCAGTCAGTAATAAATGTGGAGCAGTCCAGAAAAAGGTGATGCAGTCATTAATAAATGTGGAGCAGTGCGTATAAATGTGATGCAGTCAGTAATAAATGTGGACGCCGTCAGTAATAATGTGATGTTGTTTTTTTTTTTTTTTTTTTTTAGTCAGTAATACAATGTGGTGCAGTCAGTAATAAAATGTGGAGCGTCAGTAATAAATGTGATGCAGTAGTAATAACTGTGGAGCAGTCAGTAATAAAATGTGGAGCTAGTCAGTAAAAAATGTGATGCAGTCAGAATAATGGGAGCAGTCAGTAATAATGTGGAGCAGTCAGTAATAAATGTGATGATTAGTCAGTAATAAATGTGGCGCAGTCAGTAATAAACTGTGATGTAGTCAGTAATAAATGTGTGCAGTCAGTAATAAATGTGGAGCAGTCAGTAAGACAATGTGATGGCAGTCAGTAATAAATGTGGAGCAGTGTGTAAGAACTGTGGAGCAGTCAGTAATAAAGTGATGGACATAGTCAGTAAATAAATGTGGAGCAGTCCGTAATAAATGGTGGAGCGTCAGTAATAAATGTGATGTCGTCGGCAATAAATGTGATGTAGTCAGTAATAATATGGAGCAGGTCAGTCATAAATGTGATGTAGTCAGTAATAAATTGTAGTGCCTCACGTAATAAATGTGAGCAGTCAGTAATAAATGTGATGGCAGCAGTAATAAATGTGGAGCAGTCAGTAATAAAATGTATAACAGTCAGTATAAATGTGGAGCAGTCACGCTACTCAATGTGATGCAGTCAGTAATCAATGTGATTGCATCAGCTATATAAATGTGGTGCAGTCAGTAATAAATGTGATTACAGTCAGTTAAATAATGTGAGCAGTCAGTAATAAAGTGAGGCAGTAAGTACTAATGTGATGTAGTCAGTAATAAATGTGGAGCAGTCAGTATAAGTGTGGGCAGCAGTAAATAAATGTGGTGCAGTCATAATAAATTGGAGCAGTCAGTAATAAATGTGGTGCAGTCAGTAATAAATGTGGTGCAGTCAGTAATAAATTGTGGGCAGCAGTAATAATGTGGTGAGTCAGTAATAAATGTGGAGTCAGTCAGTAATAAATTGTGATGCAGTCAGTATAAATTGTGATACCGGTCAGGAATAAATGTGATGCAGTCAGTAATAAATGTGATGCAGTCAGTAATAATATATGTCAGCAGTACAAATGTGATGCAGTCAGAATAAAATGTGATACAGTCAGTAAATAAATGGATGATGCAGTCAGTAATAAATGTAGATGGCAGTCAGTAATAAATGGTGATGCAGTCGTAATTAAAGTGATGCAGTCAGTAATAAATGTGAACAGTTCAGGAATAAAGGTGATGCAGTCAGTAATAACATGTGATGCAGTTCGTAATAAATGTGATACCGTGCAGTAATAAATGTGGAGCGTCTAGTAAAGTGATGCACTCAGTAATAAATGTGATGCAGTCAGTAATAAAGGGTGATTACAGTCAGTAATAAGTGAGCAGTCAATGATATATGTGGAGCAGTCAGTAATAAATGTGATACAGCCAGTAATAAATATGGAGCAGTCAGTAAAAAAATGTGGAGCAGTCAGTAATAAATGGATTGAGTCAGTAATAATGTGGTGCAGTCAGTAATAAATAGATGTAGCAGTAATAAATGTGGAGCAGTCAGTAATAATGTGATACAAGTCGTAATAAATGTGGTGCAGTCAGTAATAAAGGTGATGGCAGTCAGTAATAAATGTGATGTAGTCCCCAGTATAATAATATGTGGTGCAGTCGTAATAAATGTGGGCAGTCAGTAATAAATGTGGTGCAGTCAGTAATAAATGTGATTGCAGTCAGTAATAAATGTGATTGCAGTCAGTAATTAAAGTGATGCAGTCAGTAATTAAATAGGAGCAGTCAGTAAAAATGTGATGCAGTCAGTAATAAAAGATGCAGTCGTAATAAATGTGATGTAGTCAGTAATAAATGTGATCAGTCAGTAATAACTGTGGAGCAGTCAGTGCTAAAATGTGAGTAGTCACAGGAATAAAATGTGAGGCAGTCAGTAATAAATGGGGAGCAGGCCCCCAGTAATAAATGTGGCGCATGTTCAGACTAGGCAGTAACTGCCTCTTCAGGTGCACCCGTTTTTTCTCTCGTGGCGGACACAGATAGCTGTGACCACATACACTGGTGCAGACACTGTATACATGTGGTCGCTGAGTTGTGTTATTATAATGTTCTGCAACAAGCGTGTCGCTTGTAATGTAGGAGGTTCTGCAGCAGCTTAAGTGTAAATAGGGAGGTTCTCAGCAGCTGGTGCTTGTAATATGGAGGTTCTGCAGCAGCTAAAGTGTAAATAGGCAGGTTCTGCAGCAGCCGGTGCTTGTATGTAGGGGGTTCTGCTGCTCTGTTCCTGCTTCTTAGTTAATTATTAAAATGATGGCAAGGAGGTCGGAGATGTGACTCTTCCCCTGCTTCTTGCGGCATGGCTCTTTCAGACGCGTGTAAGGGTTAAACCTCGGACTGAGTCCGGTGCTGAGGGACACAACGCCATTTAAATCTGGTTCTGAGCAGGACCCGCCATACTGATGGTTCTCACCACTCATGCAATGGTTTCCATATCTTTGCTCCTTATGGAGAATATCAGGGACCAGTCATAAATAGAAGCCCCTCCCCCGCGCCAGAACTTCGAATCTCACCGCTACTTATAAAGCAGGAACTGCGCAGCCCGCGCGCTAATTATACAGGAGAAGGAAACCCTCCTTGCAGCGGCTTCACTCCCACTGCGCTCTATGTTATTCCTCCTCCATAATAGGAAAAGATAATGAAACCCCATGTAACAACTGAGGCCCTGGTGCGGGGAGGGCGCCCCGGACCAAACTTTGGCTATGGGGCCCCTCACTGCCTAGTAAGCCTTGTCATGTTGACAAATTGACACATTTTTTATTAGGACAATAATTGTGAATCTTGCAATCCTGCAAAAAATGTTCCTTCGGTGGTTGCGTGAACTTCTCAAGAAATAAAAACCCGAGACTCTTCCGTTCATTTTGTAGCAATTCTGTATTTATTTCTGCAAGCACATTGGGTCACACACAGAATCCCTGCGTCACGGTACAGGTCCGATGGGAAGAGAACATGGTAACCAAATAATACAGATACAGACTGAGTGTAAGAGGTGTGGATGAGAAAAGGCTCACGACGCAGTTACTAGACTGCGAACAGAAGCCTAAAGGAGCACCCGCCCTGACCGAGACCCATCACTCCTGGATACGAAGCCCCCGTACACATGGATACACGCCAGCACAAGCTCCATACCATTTGATCCGTGTTGCATGAATGCCCGTGGATTTTAGGATGTCGCGGTCCTCCAGCCTCTCGTTGCCAGCGAGTGTCTGCATCGCCGGCGGTCGCTCAGTGTTGATTCGGTCACCCTGTCCGCCCAGCAACGCTACAACGGTCACTACGTGTACTACTGTACTCTGAGAAATGAGCGCGGAAAGGCAAGTAATACTAATACTTCAACCACATGATGCCAAATGTGTCTCAGCCCTGTGACCCATAACAACCGTCCGCACTGTAACCAAATGGGTTTTCGGGCTCAATGACTTGGTGTGTACTCAATAGTAGACACCGAAAAAAAAGGAAAACCTGATAAAATGGATGAAGTGGGTTCTTTGACCTTTATAAACCGATGTCCAATGACTTAGAGTCCCCAGAGATGCAATAATGTGGCAGACTATAAGAAAGTGTTCCGAAACTAAAAGGAATTGGCCAGTTTTGTTGGCTTGATGCAGATCGATGCTAGGTGACCTTGGGCAGGCAGCTTGATGAGGGGATAGGAGGAACATTTCTTTGATAAGGCCTACATAACGACCGCACCGCTAACGGGAGCCCGAGCCGACAACGCTGGTTCTGGCCTGGCCAAACGCCATCTGGTCTAGGCTCACCCTCGTGGCGCACCAGTCCATCGGTCTAGGCATCCTGGCCGCACCAGTCCATCGGTATGCACTGGCCGCACCAGTCCATCGTCTATGGCAACCTGTCCGCACCATCATCTTGCACCTGCCGGCCATCCATCTTGGCTGTATGCACCTCGGACCCCAGTCAGCCACTGGTGCCTGCCCATCTCGGCACGGGTCTAGGTGACACCTGAGTCCCTCAGTCGACGTATATGGCCCTCTGGCAGTCCGCACCAGTCCATCGTTCTATTATGGCACCGTGTCACGCACCAGTCCATCGCGACAATGCTTCTGCCCGCACCATTACGGCACCTGGCCGCCCATCCTAGACCTGGCTGCACGCGCCACCTGTTTCGCCCTGCCGACCCAGTCCACCGTCTACGGCATTCTGTGACGCACCATTCACCGGTCCCTATGGCACCTGGCCGCACAGTGCATGTCATGTACACGGCACACCTGCACCGGCTATGGTACTGGCCGCACCAGTGCACACGGTCTATGACCTGGGCCTACAGGCACTGTCTATGGCTGGTGCACCAGTCTCGGTCCTATGGTACCTGCCCGGGGGTGGCCGTCCTCCTATATTTGACATGTTCTTGACCTTGACTTCCTTCACCTGGGTTACGTGGGGGGGGAGGGGAGCATACCCGGCATGCATACCGGGCTGGAGACAGGGGAGGGTTATTTCTTGAAGCCTTCTCCTCTCCCAAGTCGGCGCCGTCCACATACCGTGCACCCACACACACTTCTACGAGTAGTTCCCTTCATATGGCCGCATGACAGCTGCATTTACGTTCCTGCGCATGGGGCCTTAAGGTTTCACAGTCAGAGAAAACGTGTCGGATTGGCTTTTTTTAGTGTATCTATATTCCAAGGCACCTTCAATGCATCTGACTCCACATCAGACTAAGCATACGTGGGTTTCATGTCTCTAGAAAGGGTCGATGTTGCTTCTCACATCTTCATACTTCAATTGAAATTGAAACAAATACTATTGTCTTTGTTTCTTTAATTTTGCTTTCACGGCATGACTGGCCGTTCGCCGCTCACTTAAGCAACAGCACTATGTGCCCAAGAAAAAAACCCACATTTATTCAAATCCCCCCTCAATTACGAGAATCAGGCCCTGCCATACGTCTTCTTTCAGTAGACAGCCCCCCCGGGGGGGGGGACCCCTCATGTTGTATAATTCTGTGATTTGGTGGCCATTCCAGCAGCATAAGAGTCTTTAATATAATAAACCATAAAAAATAAGCAAACACGTCTCCCTTTATGATTTCTTTCTTTCGTAAGTGCTTATAGCATGAAATATATATTTATATCATTAGATTTATTTACTAATAAGTCTTCCTTTTTTTTTTTTTAAGTCTTGCAAAAGATTTTATGTACAAAAATCAGCAGACCCCCCCAACCAGCGAGGACTGTCTACCGGACCGGAACATTCTGCACAATACAAGAAAAAACAAACATAAAAAACGCAAAGACACCGTGTGCTTCGGGCATCCGGAGAAGCTTCTCTCAGGCTCGGTTTAAAAGTGTCGACCTGT
Source organism: Engystomops pustulosus (assembly GCA_019512145.1). NCBI lineage: Eukaryota > Metazoa > Chordata > Amphibia > Anura > Leptodactylidae > Engystomops > Engystomops pustulosus. Next base: position 68,072,963 of record CM033651.1, on the reverse strand, counting down.
GGAAAGAGAAAAGATGTGAGGAGTGACAATAAATGGCGCCCTGTGCTTATTCCCCAATATCTGGGAGCTCGGCGTCCGGCACAGATTCTGCCTCTTGTTCCGGTCTTTATTCTTATTTAGGAAAGAGCTTGAAAATAAAAGTCTAGCTTATCCGAGGGGGGCGGGTCTGTATTTGTCATTTCTGCTGCTACTGCTTTAGGCTACATTCACACGACCTTTGGGGGGACCTCTATACGGCCGCAAGACCTCTAAACGGTTCCCCATAGGTCGGCAATGGGCGCACGGAGTGGTACGGAACAACACATGTACAGCACCGTACCCGGGGAAGAGATAGGGCACATCCATCTTTCCCCGTATTACGGCACCGTCCTCTATGTGTCTCTATGTGCTATCATAGGACATGGGTCATGTACAGGCAGTCCCCAGGTTACGTACAGGATAGGTTCCATAGGTTTGTACTTAAGTTGAATTTGTATGTAAGTGGAAACTGTATATTTCATAATTGTAGATCCAGACAAAAATTTTTGTGCCCCAGTGACAATTGGAGTTTAAAATTTCTTTGCTGTAATGGGACCAAGGATTATCAATAAATCTTCATTACAGACACCTTACAGCAGATCATTGCAGTCTGGGACTATAGTAACATCCAGAGATGTCACCAGAGGTCACAGGGGGCAGAGGGGTCCGTCTGTAACTAGGGTTCGTCTGTAAGTTGGGTGTCCTTAAGTAGGGGACTGCCTGTATTGTAATCTGCATAAAAGCGAAGGCATTGCATGTACCTGAGAGTCTTCCAGCTGTCTTTTTCCATGTGATTATCTGGACCCTCATTTTCAAAGGAAGCCACAAAAAGAGCTAAAAAAGGAGTAAAGATCCTCTATAGTTATATAGTCAGAGAACATAAATACAATAGAGTGTCGTGGGAAAGGTAATTTAGAAGTTTATATAGGAAATAGCCAAAAATATGGCAGCATAAAAACCCCCATGTGACCATGTTCTGAGTTTGGGTACCTACCTTCTTCTGTGTAGATCGGAGAGGTAAGAAGGTAGGTGTGAATCTTCTTATCCTTTTCAAATGGACATTCCACCTGTTTCCAGGTCAGGAAATCGTGGATTTGCCGGGAGATTTCCATAAACTTCTGCAAAATACAAACACATGGATTATATTCTGGAGATGATGGAGATACCTAATAATCAGGGGCGAGCCGGTTTATTTCCCTGAATGTCCATTCCTCATTTTTTATTACTTTATTTCTTTTTATACTATATATAAGATATTTTTAGTAGAAACAAATTTTTTATAAAGAAATGGATTGATTTGGCCTCCGGCGCATCTTTGTGAACCACCAGCAGAGGGAGCAAGAAGCCCATGGAGACTCCACAGACCGGGAATATTCATAAAGGAGTTGAAAAATTTGGAAAACCCATTGTTTTTCTTTTCTTTCTTTATTTTTTTAAAGGAAATCCACCACCAGGATGAAGGATTATAAACCAAGCGCACATACATGCTGGTGTGTGCCCTGTCTGGCAGGATCCGCTCTTCTTGTAGCTCCTTATGTCCTTGTTTTTAAGAAATAAAGTTTTTAAAAAATATGCAAATGAACCTGAGGGGCTTTTGGATCCATTGATGTCAAAGGAGCCCAAAGCCCCTCAGGTTCATTTACATAATGTAGTTTTATTAAAACAAGGGCATACGGAGCGACAAGAAGTGCAGATCCTGCCAGAGGGGGCACACACCAGGAGGTAATTGTGTTTGCTTTACAATCTTTCATCCTGGTGGTAGATTTCCTATAAAATAATCAGAATTTACCTTAAAATTAATGTGTCCATTTGGTAATCGATTGGCGTGGATCTTATGAAGGAAGAAGATGTCTTTGATGAAGAGGTTGAACACTGGGATAACGATCTTCTCCCGGCTGCTGTTGGCGCTCTGGGACCTTTGCGTCGCTCCTTGAAGTGCTGTGCGGTAATTGCAGAAATTGCTGGATGGGTCCATGTGGTGCTGAAAGGAAGGTAGGAAAACATTTGGTAAAAGTGAAGCGATGGCTCCCTGCTCCTCCCGGGTCACAGGTCACGGGTCTTATCACAGAATTTAGGGACATTGTCTTGTATAAACGTAGCTTCCCATTCAGTGCTGACTCATGTGTCCACATAGGGGGCGCTATAGAGCCCGTTATTGGCCTAAAGATGTCATTGAAGAATAGGTGAAAGGTCACCATCCCTTCATAACCATTAATGATGAAAAGGTCAGGGGTCACATTTCCTTCATCTGGAAACAAAAGTCGTGTGCGCCGCTGCTTTGTGCGATTCCTCGGACCTTCCTATTTGGAAACCAGTTACACTATGGTTCCCTGACACCAAAACTGAACGAAACTTCCCAGAATTCCCTGTACTTCTCTTAGGCTATAACTCCCCAGAATTCCTGGTTCTTCTCTTAGGCTATGACTTCCCAGAATTCCTTGTCCTACTCCTTGGCTATAACTTCCCAGAATTCCCTGTACTTCTCTTTGGCTATGACTTCCCAGAATTCCTTGTCCTTCTCTTAGGCTATAACTTCCCAGAATTCCCTGTACTTCTCTTTGGTTATGACTTCCCGAATTTTGTCCTTTTAGGCTAAAATTCCCAGAATTCCCTGTACTCTTTTGGCTAAAAACTCCCAGATTCCTGGTTCTTTCTTGGCTTAACTCCCCAGAATTCCTGGTTCTTCTCTTAGGCTATGACTTCCCAGAATTCATTGTCCTTCTCTTAGGCTATAACTTCCCAGAATTCCCTGTACTTCTCTTTGGCTATAACTCCCCAGAATTCCTGGTTCTTCTCTTAGGCTATAACTCCCCCGAATTCCTGGTTCTTCTCTTAGGCTATGACTTCCCAGAATTCATTGTCCTTCTCTTAGGCTATAACTTCCCAGAATTCATTGTCCTTCTCTTTGGTTATGACTTCCCAGAATTCCTTGTCCTTCTCTTAGGCTATAACTCCCCAGAATTCCTGGTTCTTCTCTTAGGCTATAACTCCCCAGAATTCCTGGTTCTTCTCTTAGCTATGACTTCCAGAATGCCTGTTCTTTCTTAGGCTGACTTCAGAATTCCTTGTCCTTCGTCTTAGGCTATAACTCCCAGAATTCCTTCCTTCTCTTAGGCTATAATTCCCAGAATTCATGTCCTTCTTTATCATGACTTCAGATTCCTTGTCTCTCTTAGGCTATAACTTCCAGAATTCCCTGTATTTCTGTTGGTTATGACTTCAGAATTCCTGGTTCTTCTCTTAGGCTATAACTCCCCAGAATTCCTGGTTCTTCTCTTAGGCTATGACTTCCCAGAATTCCTGGTTCTTCTCTTAGGCTATGACTTCCCAGAAATTTGGTTCTTCTCTTAGGCTATAACTCCCCAGAATCCTGGTTCTATCTCTAGGCTATGACTTCCCAGAATTCTGGTTCTTCTTTAGGCTATAACTCCCCAGATTCCTGGTTCTTCTCTTAGGCTATAACTCCACAGATTCCTGGTTCTCTCTTAGGATGACTTCCCAGAATTCCTTGTCCTTCTCTTAGGCTATAACTTCCCAGAATTCCCTGTACTTCTCTTTGGTTATGACTTCCCAGAATTCCTTGTCCTTCTCTTAGGCTATAACTCCCCAGAATCCTGGTTCTTCTCTTAGGCTATAACTCCCCAGAATTCGGTTCTTCTTAGGCTATGACTTCAGAATTCTGGTTCTTTCTGTAGGCTAGGACTTCCCAGAATTCCTGGTTCTTCTTGCTATGACTTCCAGAATCCTGTCCTTCTCTTAGGCTATAACTTCCCAGAATTCCTTGTCCTTCTCTTAGGCTATGACTTCCCAGAATTCCTTGTCCTTCTCTTAGGCTATGACTTCCCAGAATTCCTTGTCCTTCTCTTAGGCTATAACTTCCCAGAATTCCCTGTACTTCTCTTTGGTATGACTTCCCAGAATTTCCTTGTCTCTCTTAGGCATGTACACTCCCCAGAATTCCTGGTTCTTCTCTACGTAAAAATCCCCGAATTCTGGTTCTTCTCTTAGGGTATGACTTCCAAGAATTCCTGTTCTTCTCTTAGGCTATTGACTTACCAGAATTCTTGTCCTTCTCTTAGGCATAACTCCCAGAATTCCTTGTCCTTCTCTTAGGCTATAACTTCCCAGAATTCCTTGTCCTTCTCTTAGGTATACTTCCAGATTCCATGTCCTTTCTTAGATTATCCAGAATCTTGTCTTCTCTTAGGCTATGACTTCCCAGAATTCCTTGTCCTTCTCTTAGGCTATGACTTCCCAGAATTCCTTGTCCTTCTCTTAGGCTATAACTCCCCAGAATTCCTGGTTCTTCTCTTAGGCTATGACTTCCCAGAATTCCTGGTTCTTCTCTTAGGCTATAACTCCCCAGAATTCCTGTTTCTTCTCTTAGGCTATGACTTCCCAGAATTCCTGGTTCTTCTCTTAGGCTATAACTTCCCAGAATTCCTTGTCCTTCTCTTAGGCTATGACTTCCCAGAATTCCTTGTCCTTCTCTTAGGCTATAACTTCCATTTGATGGGAGAGTTTGAAGACCTCTTGATATATCTTGTGGCTCCCTCCCAGTTGACTAATGGATTAAGCTCACACCGAATCCATGTGTATTGTTTCCTTTATGCTATATGAAAGGGTTTGGCCACTCTTACATATTGTTATTTGTGATGTCTTTTACCGTCATCAATTCAACATTCAATGTTCATCATAAATGGCAGCAGGTAATGTGCTTATCTATTGTCCATGAGCAATCACCCTGCCAGGACCTTAGGATAGCAATCATGAATATAGATCATGGTCCTGGCAGGGCGATGATTCTCATGGACAGATAAGATCACCTGACCCTCCATAAATATGGACCTCAGATGAAGGGACTGAGAGCACAGCGCCGGATCTATGGAGCATTGTGATACACAATGCGAAGAGCGATCACAGTACAATCAGGTCCATGATTCAGGACTGACCCACACTTTGACTTCTATCCTTAAACCTTTAAGTTTCTTTAGACCAACCTCCAAGACATCAAATTGGCAGTTTTGATGTGACCCATGTTTTTTTCAGCCGAGCCACCGGATGAGTGTCATCCAAGCGCTGAAATAAATCACACAATGATTATCTCTTATTATGGTTGTACAATGGTATCGGGATTTTATATTGATAAGCGCAAAAGATACTTTTTATCAAATTCAACCATATGACACAGTGAGAATTCACAGCTCTCAAATCTGACGGGTCACATATATTCCCGAAAACAGCGCCTATTCTAGAATTCTAATAAATAATTGCACCCAGTATCAGAGAAATCATTATTGTCTATGAAGGGTGTATAAAGTCTCGTTTCAGGGAGTTTTTATTTTAGTTCTAACAGTGAATGATCCCCATCTGGAAAATGCTGGAACATTTCTACACAAGTAATGACTTTACCATTTTGTCTGCCCACACATAACCCAAAGGGCATATAACACTGCAATGCCGCCGTACCATACCAACGGCGGCGCCGCGGGGAGAGAGGAGGTGAGCCCTCTTCACCCCCTCCCTCTTCATAGGGATATATGGCGCACTGCACCATAGCAGAGAGAAAATATGACATTCCTATATGTTTCAAGGCTACGGAACGTTAGGGTTTGCGGCACGTGTGCGCACGGTAGCCACTCCTTTACGGGCACCAAGCGCCCATGGCGGCCTTCTGGGGACGTATATGACGGACGTATATACGTTCCCCCCATAGCCGTGTGAATGAGCCTAACATGTGTTGGATGGGCAGGTGTTGGGGCTTCTAGAGTGGTGGTCATTGAGGGCCACCCTTCAATATAAAATACTATTGTAAAAAAAATCACATCATGCAGGGGGATGTCTCATCAAAAAGAAATAATCTATAATAAATCGAATCACCGTACATGAAATAGATCACAATATCCACTGATACTCCATTCACTTGCAAATGAAGATCTTTGAGGGCCATTATAAAGGTGTAAGAACCTGGGGCCCACCGGAGGTTGGAGGATTCTCTGATGCCTGGTGTGGCCAGTCAACACTGGACCTAACAGTGACCTGGGTTAAGGAGGTCTAAATGGCAGACCACATCCCATGCTACAAAAAACTTACGATAATGGCCATCATAGAGTGTGAAATTCTCCAATATGAAAACATTCCGGGCAACATCTATGAAAGAATTCCATGACTCTTGTCCTCTGTTCGTTTCTTACCACCTGTAAGAATTAAGAAAATCACGTTTACTGGAAAATAGAGGGACCCACATGAGAGCATGTGATGGGCATGATGAAATGTGTTCCTTTCACATACAATGTGATGGGGTTGAGAGGTCCATTTCAGGACTGCATGTGGTGAGGGATTGTATCCCATCAGACACTTCTGTCCCTCATTATGGCTACAAACATGTGAGCAACAGGCGAAGGTCATGTATCAGTTTTTCCTTCCCGAGCTCTTTGTGCGTCTTTATCTTTTGTAGTCTCAGTTTTTGGCAAAATTAAATTTTTTTTAGAGACTTAAAGGTGCAAATTTTCACCAACCACCCTTACCATTGCCTTTCAACCATGGTCAGGGAATGGAGCAGTTTTTACTCAATATTGCATCTTTCAGGCTGCCAAAACCATGCGTTAAACATCCCCAAACATCAGAGGAACAAGGCAAATAGCCAAAAGACAACGACTACACACGATCCCCGGGCATGCATGAAAGACATTGTGCCAAAACCCCGATGTGCCCACAAAGTCACTTAAAATACAACCAAAAAAGACAAGATCAAACTAGATTAAAATCTTGCCCCATAATCATCGTCAAGGTTAGGAATCACAATCGTAGTCGGAATCCTGGAGATGGTGATGGAAGGACAAGGAGAGGATGCGACTACTTCCAAGGGGGTTACTGTCTGCAGTCAAGAAGGACATTGGGGGGGGATTATATATTTTTATTGTCCTGAAAAACGTGATTTAGCCCTCTACAGGGTGGGCAAGGAGGGTGGTGGGTGCAGGCCGCTGCGTGGGCCGGAGGGGGACATTCCTGACCTACCTAGTAGCACTGTGGCAGTTCATGCCAGAAGTGCCACTCCAGCGCATCCCAAAGGCCGGGAAGCTCAGGCGGGGCCGTACACTGGGGCAATTAAGTGCCAGTTTATGGTAAGTGACACCACATTGAGGGGATCTGCTAAAACATCCATCAATGAACTTCACTATAGAAGCGAGTGAATGAAGAACAAATTTAGGATTTCAACCTGGGATAAATGAAAGCCTTTACAACCATTGATGTGTGCGTTTTATCACCGACAAGGCGCATCGTTACAGCAAGTTTTAGACTAATATCTACAGAACATATATTATGCAGGACTGGTGGTTTAGCATTAGTGTGTTAAGCGCTGAGCTAGAGGTATTAAGAAAATGTACGAGGAGGAAGTTCAAGGCTCGTCTATTGTCAAACCGCGAGAAATGAGGCCTGATGGTACAGAAGCTGTGTGCTAGGAGGAGGCCCAGAATATCACTTTATAGGAATTCACATATGAATGTATGTATGCAGGAATGAGAAAAATACAAGTAGCAGTCCATGGTTACATACAGGATAGGTTCATAGGTGTTTTCTTCAAGGGACCGTCAAGCACTTTGCCAATACAGTCAGTGACAGGTTCCTATACGAGCTCTCAATAACCTGACTGAACCCCTTCATTAGTTCTAAAATTTCTTGCTTCTACATCTCACCATAAATCACCCACCCCCCCCCCGTTATCTTTTAGATTACTATGGCCCTCATCAGAGGGTTTCGGCTGTTTTTCCTGTCATCTGTCCCGCGCTTTACCCCCATTCTATGCTCACTCACATGAATATGCCTCTTTATGGTCAACCCAGCTTCTAGGTCACTTATGACCCAGTATGTGACATGTCTATATTGGGTTCCTTTAGACTCTACATGAATAGCAAACTGTACCCATGCTTGTATTCTGACCACCATGAAGTCACAGGTAGCTCGACTTGGTACCTCTACCTTCTACTCAACTCCATGGAGGGCTGTGGATTTTTATTTTCAATAACCACATGGTGTACAGCTTACTATTCTTGTTAGAATTCTGAACGGACCTGCAATGATGTCCATGGTCAACTGCTCATGTCATGTAACACAAGGCCCATGTAATCAATATTGACACAATATTTCCCATCAGTAACAGGTAGCTTTGTGTCTGTGAGTTGTAATTAGACCTGACGCTTCCTATCAGTACATGGAGGGCGAGACAACAGACGCGTCTACGTCAGAGTAATGGAGCCCGTGATGGTCACTGGTATCTTCTGATCTTCTCTGTCGCAGGCCATGTCCAGAGAGGGTCAGAAAAGCAAAATTTGATATCAGCAATAGCTCTGTTAAGTAGGGTCTCACCGCGGCCTCACCCTGCGCAGCTTTAATTTTAGGTGATATAGGGAGTGGTCTTGTAACCGTTATCAGCAGGGTTTTTCTCAGTCAGGGGGGCGTTGGCAAAAATCCTTGAGGGTGAACAGGTCCTCTGTTAAGTGGAATTTGAATGTAAGTGTGAACCTTAGTTTTTTGCCACAGTTGACCAATGGCAGTTTTCAAAATTTTTTGCCCTGTAATGGAACCAAGGTTAAGCGATTATCCATTAAAGCTTCATTACAGGAATCCTACACGCTGAGACTCATGCACGAGCCTGTGGACTTAGTAACACCAGAGAGGTCACAGATGGCACAGTGTCCTTAAGTAGGGGACCTTGTGTTATTCCAGGAGGTTTACTCTAGTCATATGGGGGTTACCGGAAATATTTAGTACCCAAAATCTTGACAGACTTGTCACCTCACCACCAATACATGTATGGATAATGCTTCAATCCCTCAACAGAATAAGCTTCATGTAAGAATGGAACTGCATGATCCCAAGAACAAGCCCACAACATAGTATCTCACCGATGATATGATGCACATTGTCCGTGCCGCTATAACCTTGCAGATCTCGTTTACGCCACACGCTCAGCATGTAGGCAGTCCTAAACCAGTTATCGTAGGCTTCTAGGTTTAGAGGTCTTAGTGACCATCACCTTCTGGCACTGAGGAATAATAGGACACGAGAGGACCTTTGCTGAGATGGAAGGTAGACATTGACACTTGAACCAAAGACCCCATGCGGCGGACATTGTGCATTCATCTATATACGATTCGATGCCGCGAATACCATCAGGATTGTCAGATGAGCCACATTACCGTAAGAGTTGTTTAGACATTTTCGTAGGGAGTTTCCCCAACTTTGTCCAGACACAGAGGGCGTATGTTCTGGGTTCACAAAAAATGAATATTGTGGAAGCATCACAAACCTGACCTAACTACGGAGGTGCCAAACCAACGATCACCAGTCTGTACATGCGCAATGAATTAACATCCGGAATCCCAGATCCACTGACGTATTGTGTTTTTGTTTTTTTTTAACAATGGAGTCAGTTACGGCGGATCTCTATCAGTACAATACTCTATTGGTTGTCCCAGAGAGTCCCATGTGAACTGATATCGCATCAATGATCTTCAGTTCGGTAAATGTTACTCGACGCTCCTGTTGCCAGAACAAACAGCGGTGAAGAAGATATCAATTCTGTTCTTAATATCGACCCCCAGGGCGTCACAACAAGGCAAACACAATAGCTTTACACACAGGTACAATGAGTAGTCGATCGGACCGCCAGACGACCATATGCTTCGCATTGTATGTGAGTCCTGCCCTGGGCACAAGATGCGGTGGGTCTTCCACATACCTCAGCGATTATCCTTTCTGTGCGGATGGGGCTTGGCATTGAGAATGGTTCCCTTGTGCTGATAAGGATGTAGGATCTTCTCCGAATCATCTGGTTATCTGTCACTCTTGTCGAGAGTGACAAGCAGATCATTTTGGGTCACTGACTAATTGCTTTCTGATTGATGACCAGTCCTCTCGACTACATGCACAGTACCCATATATATCTAATATCATGATGACAAATGAGGACTTGAACTGTTGATTTTTACATGGATAGCAATCATTTCTCATACGATGAATAGAACTTCAGAATGATTATGTTCAAAGCGCCCAACCATACAGTGGGTATGGAAAGTATCAGGCCACTCCTAATCTTTTCGCTGTTTTTAATTGTCATGCCAAACTTGGTTTTTTTGCTCATTAGTTTGTTCCAGATCCAGATGATGTGTAAATATTTGTTGGCTATTTATTAACAGAAAAAAACGGTTAAATATTCACAGGTCATCAGTATTCAGCCCCTTTGCGGAGCAGATGAGGGAGCGTACAGCCAACAGATATGTCCACACCACCAAGCGAATGTGCTGGTCCGATCACATGGAGCGTAGCTTAATCCCATGTGGATCATCGATCTCCAGCTGTTCTTTAGAGTTAGGCAATACAAATCTACAAATCTATCCAGCTTACAAGTACCACAGCTGTGATACGTTATTGTATCTTGGTGTTACAGCACAGATGTCACAATTCATCAAGGCATCGAGTCACCCCGCCTCTAGACCTCAGCGTGTAGTATGGGAGTGCGGTCTTAAGAGCATCAAGCTGTTGGACCATATACCGACTGGATCCAGTGTTAATAGGAGTTGCCATTGATGGATGGAGGCCACAGCCAAACACGAAGATCCAAGATTTATGAAGGCTTTATTTCACATAGAAGTGCATAAAATTACACGACGTTTTGATTTGCTAAGAATCTTACCTCCAAAGCTACGCGAATCGAAACGTCGCTTAATTTATGCTTCTGAGGAAATTAAAGCCTTCATTTTTGGAATCGATATGTGTTGCTGTGGCCTCTTCTACCATACGAGCTTGTCCATTCGGTCCCGCCAGGTTCGTGTACCAGAATCATCTGGCTGCGAGCACCCACCCACCTTATAGACCACACGTGCAGGACTCTGAGTGCTGTCTCTCCTCTTCTTTTTTACATCAGGATTGCAAAACTTATTTACATCTCAGGCCTCATATATTTCATACACTGCTTTTGGCTCATCTAAGACCATTACAATTACTGCGTTTAGAGCCTCCACATAGGCGCCCTATCTGCTGTGGAATGCCGTTTTAACATAGCGACACCGGTCATGGCTAACACTATAAAAGCAATTGTATAGTGACAGTTGCAGAAATTCCGCCCTGGCAATACAAATGAACGCGGATTTGGTTTCCAGTACGCCTGCGTCGCATTACTGTTCCGCGCGGGCTCGGCCCAGGCACTAGAAGGCGAAGCAGATGGTCCTAATTGTTTTGATTCGCTCCACCCCAGACCAGCGCACTCTGCTATGTAGGAGTCCGAAGCTCCCAAGAACCAACAAGACCTCTTTCTTATTGTTGGCTCAGCAGGAGAGCAGGAATGAGCACATGATGGATGAAATGGACGACTAATTGCAGGTGACATTATCTGTCTTCTTCACTTGAAGCGGCGTCAGTGGCTCTCATTGTCTCTCTGGTGGCCACTTTCGTGTTGAGTAGAGCTGCTGAACCACACCACCGCCACCTCTTCTCTAGATTCGTTTGTCATTACCAAACATCAACTGGATTAACCCCCTGCAGTGGATCTTAGAAAGACCCGGTATGAAATTAGAAAGTCACCGGGCGCTAAGACAATCCGGAAAATAACTTGTTGTCTTATCACCTTCTCACCTAACAATTTGTGATCCTGTGCATGAGCAATCTCCTTCAGCTCCTCCTCGCCCTATCCATGGAAGTCGAAAAGGCAAAGTCTCCGTCCTTCCCTCAGCAAACTGGATGATGCTAAGCAAAAAGACCTTCGAGTTCGGCCTATAAACAGGTAAGATTGCATCAGGCTTATGTAAGAACCAAATATTACTACGTGGATGCGATGTTGATACTTACTGTGAGCTATACATATTATGTAACACAACCGATTGGGGCCAAGATCTTGTATCATCAGTGTCTGACAAGCGTCTAGGAATTTCCAAGTTGTGCCCCCACCTGGCAACAATCCACGCAACGCTCAGCTTTTCCATTTTACTAGTGCTCATGAATATTTTAAAGGGGAGTTGTGATTGGTTGCCATGGGCAACTAGAAATATTCTGACTTTCAGACACTTGATAAATCTTCCCCATTGCATTATAGTCTGTAATGGATACATTAAAGGGGTTTTCCCACAAACTAAAGTTAGGCTCTATCCACGGGTTGGCCCTAACTTGCTGATCAGTTGGGGTCTCAGTGCTGAGATCCCCACAAATTGGGAAAACGAGGGGTCCGTCAGACGGCTGCGCATAACCGTTCTCCATTAATCTCTATAGAGCTGACGGAAATTACCAAGTGCCACGCTCACCGATCTCCGTCAGCTCCATGGAGATTATTGGAGCAGAACAATCATGTGAAGGTCCGACGGACCCCTCGTTTTCACGGTCTGTGGGGGTCTCAGCAATAAGACCCTCACTGATCAGCAAGTTAGGACCTATCCCCACTAACTTGCTGATCAGTGAGACTAATTTGGGAAACGCCCACAAATTGTGAAAACGAGGTCCATCAGACCCCTTGTCGCTCCGTCAGACTAATGGAGCAGACGTCCGCACATGACCGTTCTGCTCCATGAATCTCTACGGAGCTGACGGAAATTCCCAAGCGCCACGCTCACCGATCTCCGTCAGCTCCATGGAGATAATTGGAGCAAAACAATCATGTGAAGGTCCGACGGACCCCTCGTTTTCGCGGTCTGTGGAGGTCTCAGCAATAAGACCCTCACTGATCAGCAAGTTAGGACCTATTCCCACTAATATCCCATGGATAGAGCCTAACTTTAGTTTGTGGGAAAACCCCTATAAGGTTTACTGGTTCTCGATGAAGAGACACAGAAAATATGTAAATGTGCACATGCAAAGCTTCATGGGAATTTGCTAATGTCGTCACAACTAGAGGCTTCACAAGATTAAATGCCCCTCCGGTTTGGGTGAGCCCTTAATAAGGAATAAGGATTGACCTCTAGTAAGGGTCTAGTATGGAATTGTCCATAGACTCATTCTTTGGTTAAAAAGTAGCTGGTTCAGAGAACGGGGCAGGATTCGGATCCTCAGCTGGTTGATCTAACTAATGGCATCACAAGGAGCAGATGGGACTCTGGGTTTGGGTAATTTTCGTACAGTATCGGCATACTCTCAGTGGCCGCTATGTCTAGCAGCCACGTTACTTATGACAGACAATGGCGGGTGGGTACAATATCCATTATCAGTAATGGGGATAGTCTGTGCCTGGTGAGAATTAGAGAACTGACTTTCCCCGGAGTTTCCCTTTAATAAATCCGTAGAGAAGTGATGTATAACCTCCAGCGTATGGCACTCGGTACAGAACTAGAGATACAGATAAGGCAGAATGAAGGAAGTTGTGTGGAGGCAGCTGTACAAGAATAATATCTGCTCTGCTTCCTGTGGAGCGACACTTGTCACACGACGTAAGCCACATCATCGGTCACCCCCTCAATCCCCCGCCGCCTGTACGTCATATAGCACAGAGCACAAAATAATCAAAAGGGGCGAACGGGAAATCCACACAAAACTTTCACTTCTGCAGGTGGGAAACTCCCGAGTATTGTCATTATAGTGTCACCTATGAGCCACGTAGAAAATCGTGTGGAAAGTCGTGGGCTGCCGACGTAGCGTAGCCATGAGAATGTGACGGAGCTGTCCTGCTATAGACGATCCTTCCTCAAATCTGTCACTATAGCACTATTCACCTGGGCTCACAAATAAGATCAGGACTACAATGTAAAGCGATCTACAAAAGGGAGTGCAAATCCATCTGCCATTCAGAGTCTACGGAAAGCTGGATAATAACTGGTATTAGCATTGATTATTTCCTCATACACTATGGGTAACATTTATCAGGGCTTGTACGCCTCAAATGATAATTTCCCCCATTATGTCACCTCCACACCAAGTGGGCGTGGGGATGGTGGATCAGTGGGCCGTGCGCACTGCCTCTAGCCTGCGGTCAGCCCTGGTGGAGAAGTGCCCGCCAGGTGCAGCACTGATGCCAGCGGCACCCTCATATCATAAATGTGCTCCTATATGTTGTGGGGGAAACTAATAAAGCAATGAGGTATAGGAGACAGTAGATAAGGGTTTCAGTACAAGTAGTGGAGCTCGTTATACATATCACCGATCATTTGATGTCTATAAAAGCCAATTTTGGTGGCAATGGGAAAATTTGTAATATAAAAGGTGCTGTCCTGACTTTCCCCTGGAGACAAATGTTGGGGTAAGGATAGATGAGGCTGTGGGATTTAGGGCATGCCCCACTTTTTTCCCCAAGGGAGGTAAACAGTGTCAGACAACCCCCTACCCCCTGATGAGCTTTCCTGGATGAATATGTATGGGAGGGTGGACAGGAGTAGCAGCTGGCGAGCATCGGAAGCTTGGTAATTATACTGTATGGCACATGTGACTGACCCGTCATGGATGAGGGATTCATCGTACCTGAAGAGAAAGGGGTGGCTTTGCTTGCTCTAGTTTTGCTCCAGTGTGACCCAGTGGCCCAGAAGACTAATGGCCCCCATGGTTCCCGTAGACCTGCTCGGAGCCTCCTTACCTTGTCGGCCTCTGTTCCAGCTTCCAGCTGTTGTTTCTGTTTGATGCAGATCTGTCCCACTTTTGCGAGAATCTCATGGGGGTGGATGAAGACGCGCGCGCTCAGCAGGAAGGTGAAGATGTAGGTTCTCTGTGGGGAAGAAGAAGAAGAACAGGTTTCATTACCTTGATATACGATGACATGAATACACAAATGTGTAGATTACTCTTAGTCTGCAGGTTTCATGGGTTATTCCAGAATTTTTTATCAATCACCTTTGGATAGGGGATTAACATCAGGTTAACATCAGATCGGGGGGGATCCTGCCACCATTTAGGTTTTATATGAGACAAGCGCTGTGGCTTCTTCAGTGTTTATGAGCCTACAAAACCTGCTAGTACTCAGGGCCGCTCGGTATCAGACCTTTACATTTCTGATATAGAAGACCGATCCTAAGGACACGTCATAATAAACCAAGTCATATGAGAGAATAAGGCTGAACCTGTCAATGAAGTAAGGACAGGGGCGTAACTTCCGGGAGGTCACAACTGGGCCCAAGGCGACTAGGGGGCCCATGTGGGTTACCTTTCCCATACGGGAAGACTAGTACATTATACAATATATAATAATTGGGAACCCGGCAGCTTCAATCAACTGCTAAGGACTAACAATACCAATAGCATATACAATACTATATACAGGAAACGTGACCACATGTGTTGTCACCCAACAGGACAATTCAAGGACATGATTTTTACACACAGCACAAAACACGTAGCGCGAATTTGCCGGGTAAAGTGAGTAACCTTCAATGTTTTGCTGAATGTATTCCTTTTTGTAGACAGGAGAGCATTAGCGTATTTCGGAGGCCCTGGGGGGAGTTGCTTTACAGCATGGGATTATTGATAAAGGGCACAGTGAAGGATTCTGGGAAAGATGCTAATGTTTGCGTTACACCTGTAACTTGCCCTGAGGGTGCAGGTCCTGTAAATGTGTGGGATTGCAGATCAGCCGGCATGAGACGGCCTTGTGTCTGCTCGGCTTCTGTCTGAATTTGTCTTGGCTCCTCTCCGCGCTGTGTGTTTGCTTCCAGTTTGTTTGCTTTAAAACGCTTTTTTCCCACAGTCAGCGTAACAAACCCTTGGCCGCGTTTGGTTCCCCTGTGATTTGAATGGGTTTTCTCACTGCTGCGGGCTGCTCGGTTTTTCAGCATAAAAATGACTTTTTATTCTTGATGCTATTTCATTATTTATCGGAGCCGTTCCATCTACTAATGAGCAGTCAGCCATGTGCCTATGGGACACGGACGCTCCTTCTATTTGTCAGTCTTCACTATAGTTCTAGCATTATATTCACAACAATCATATTGCTTATTATAGATATTCCACGCTCGGATATTTGGAGAATAGGAATAAGACTTCTCGGGAGCAGATACTCCTCCCCACTTGTTGCCAGGTCCTTGGTTTGCAGTGTTAATGAAGCGACGAGATCCTTAAGAACCATAAATCGCAATGTTTCCTGGCAACATAATCAATCACATGTGATAAAAGAGAAGACGTTAGACAATTTGGAACAGGCCTATTGCTGTACGTGGGCAGGAATTTGATGGTGTCTTAGAGAAAGCATCGCTGACCTTTCACATCCATAGGATATTTGCAGAACGGGTTCAGAGACGGCACATTCTGTTCTGAGAAGAACAAGGGAACAGGGGAACAAGGGAACAGAGTCCCGATAAACAAAGAGGCCGTTCAAAGGTCACAGAGCAAAATATGGGGTTATCCGAAGGATGAGCAATTGGAGGAAATTATAATAGACTTTGCACACATCAATATTTCTAGGACACGGAAAGATGAAACAGAAGTAACAGCCGGGGAGCAATATGCAAAAAACATTTGTTTTGGCCTTCAAAAAACGGAATTCAATCGTACGGAAGACACATAGAACAGATCAAAACACAAAAATGTTATATAATATGTAGCAAACAAAGAACACGACTTACATCGGGATAGTAATCCAGCGTAGGCACCAAGCGCTCAATCAGGGCTTCCAAGGACCCAGATACCAGACAGCCATCTTGAAATACAGGGTCTCCACATTGCTCCCCCATTTCTGGCTGAACCTGTCCACTACAGGCAGAGCCGAGCATGCTGGGGAATATCGGTGTCTGTGGCATGCTTTCCTAGGAGACAAGAAAAAAAACGCTAATTAAAACAATTTGAATTTTAGGTTGTTGCTGGTTATTCTTAAAAATCTGATCATCTGACATGTATGGGGTCCCCCAAGATGTCAGTGGTAGCTAGTGGTGGCCTATGGGATGGATGGTGCTGATAGTGTGTGGCTATTTACATATTTAGCTACTGCCCTATAGAGCCTAAATCTATTAGTATCACATTAAAATTACCAATATTTATGTCTCACAACCTTGTAAAATAATGAGGACAATCTTCACCTACATTATAAAAATCTTCATTTTATTACAGGATATCAGCTTTTACATTACATAAAATTTATTTTTGGTTAAAAATTATTGTTAAAAAAATAATGAAACCGATAATTTTCTCCCGTTGCTTGTGTAGTGGGTCCTAGGAAATCACGTTTCATCCCAAAATCCAGGGAAATAACAATCTTTGTTGCTCCCTAAAAATGGTTCCTAGGGTCTGAAGTCAGATTGACAGCCCCAACGATGGGACAAAATGCACTATATGGAATGCGAAAACCTGTGACAGTGATGGCGAACCTATGGCACGGATGGCAGAGGTGGCACTCTGAGCCCTTTCTGTGGGCACCCAGGCCATCACCCCAACACAGGGTTTGCCAGATAGGACTCAAGGCTTTCTCCTGCCATCCAATACAGCCCAGGACGCGCCATGCTCAGCGCTATTTGGCTGTAAGGATCACAGGAGGAGCGAGAAGGTGTGGATAGAGATGATTGTCATTGGAGCTCCTGCTGGGCCCCCTGATTCTTCCTCTTCAGGAGACCCTGGCGGGAATCTACAATCGAAATTTCTCCATCATCTTTTATTGTATTGGTGAACTCAGGACACCAACACGATTACAACCTGTAGTACAGCAGGGATCAATAAATCACTGCTTACATTGTCATGTTGGCACTTTGCAAAATATAAGTGGGTTTTGGTTGTAGCTTGGGCACTCTGTCTCCAAAAGTATCACCATCACTGATCTATGATAGTCTAAGTATCTACTGAGCTGAAGCACAAGGAACAGAATGTCCTTAATATCTGAGGGAACACATTTGTTCCAATATCACAAATACTTTGAAGGTCTCATTGAGTGTTACAGAGAATATTTTACTTGTGATGTCTGAGAACTTCTTGTCCCACCACATTCCATCTTCCATCTATGGCGCTAGAACAAGACCTGAGATGTCAGGACATTCATTAGCGTCTTGTTTAGTGATGAGATCCTGCGTCTGACACTGACTCCACATGTGACATATAACCCGATTCTTACGCTGAAGGAATTCATTCTGTTTTCATTGAGGAGGTTGGAATGTAGACTGGTTACGGTAAATAATAAGCCTTCAAAGGCCAAGGTCAGGAGCACAGTTTTGTTTATGAGCACCATGGCACGTTGCTATTTACAGCCCAGGAACACAACAGCTTGCGTCCTCCACCAAAACTGGTCTGGAGAATTCCACCTCGGCGACCAGCAATTGGTTATGTAACGCTCATTCTATAAAGCGTTACATAACAAAACGTAAACATTCACTTTGTGGCATCTTCCGCCTGACACATTCTGTGCAATGTATAATAACTTATAATAAATGTACCCAATGTTCCTATTCCATGTAATGACACATTAGAAACACTTTGACCTTCTGTCATAGGTGAACCTTTCAAAAGCGGGGTCACAGCATTACCTCTGATGTCTTTGGAAGTTGCTTTCAATCACAACCACAATCCTTGTTCGATTAGCCATCCTCCGATGGTAAATACAAAATGTGGGAAATACAGACTTCTCTTGGTGTACGAAATGATTAGAGATCTCTCTAAAACGAGGTGTTCGTTCCGATGCAGTATCATGATGTCTTCATAGTGGTTAATACCTTTAGTCACCCTATGTCAGCTGGGTTCCTTATTCTGCAGAGGGCACGCTCTATGCCTCCTGCCTTTGATTAGTGATGGTCCTATGGCTTTGTCCAAAGGGCTCACTCGCCCCTGATATGAGCTATACCATCATTGCAGAATGACTCCGCCATTCACAACTACCCCGTCCATTCTTCATATTACCTAGAAAAGGTGACATAGACTATAAGGCGGCACAAAAAATCCTTTGATTTTCCATAAATGTGCCCTCTAATAGTCCCAGTGTCGCCGTATATATGAACGCTTCTTGTACACCAACACAGCTGCCGTGTTTCTCCGTCCTTTCACTAGGGTCCTTGACCACCTGCTTGTCCTGTCTTTCCATTATAATCCGGTGCCGCTATAACTCACTATGAATCTGTACTTACAGACACCAGCTGCCTTGTACTGTGCACAGTCTGCCACCTGCTGTCATTCATTCCTTATATCCCGGTGCGCTTATATATGATACTGTACTTACAGACAACATCTGCCTTTGGTACGCTGTGACAGGTCTGCCACCTTGCTTATGCTGGTCATTCATCCTTTATATTTAGTCTGCGGGGCTCATTAGTATATGAAACCTAGACATTTTAGCAGGTGATTTATTGATTGTTCTGCGCATTATATAAATCAATGCGCCTATAACGTCCCGAACAAATCCGTAATATATAAAAAAAAATCAACAAAATAAATAATTAATATTCCACACACCTTCACTTGAGGATATGAGGCTCCTAACTTTGTTATATTGACGATCATCACATTTAGCCTGAGACTCACAGGATTTGTCCAATGTCTCCTTTGTATTAGTATCTCATCATTCTCCGTTGCGCTACATCATTTTCCGTATTGTTGCAGCAGCGTTGTCGCCGTGCGTCGGCTGAAACACTTGATAGTGGTATTTTGTAGCGTTTCGTGTCTGTGAGGAACGTTAGTATATGAATCGATGTTCTGCCTCTACATAACAAGCACATGAATCTAGCTCTATTTTCGTCATCGTCACTCCATGGGCTTTAGAAAATTTCCTTATAGCCTCACACACCCAATACAATCCGGTCTCTCCTGGCCACATTGTTGCTGCGCTCACTCAGCTCGAAACTCCAATTAGAGTTTAGGTTTTAGTGGTACATGCGCTTAATAGTGGCCGAGTCTCTGCGTTGTGGGTTATCGTTTCGTCTCCACGAGAACATGCTGCGAAGACTTTTACTACCTCCCTAATAAACAAGTCCTCCCACCTCCCCCCTTTCCACTTCGTTAGTACCCTTACAACCTTTCCCCAGAGAACACAGCTAGGTTTCCCCAGTCGAAGTGCATCTGCCTATACGTACAGACACACGTTTCTTAATATACAATCAGAATCCACCAAGGTCTAAGCTTTGACACACCTTGTCACTCTCTCATTATTATAACGAGGATGCTGCTTACATACTTACTTGTTCCCGTCTGAGGTGGTGAACCCAATGGACTTGTGGTGTCAGGGGGTAGACAAGTGCCAGATCAGAGGAAAACAGATTGTGTATCCTCCTGGGGCAGATTTCTTACCCTAATCCATCCACGCGCTCTCCAGGCCCACTTTGCGTTGTCCGACGAGATCCTCGATCCGGTGCGATTCACCAGCTCGGCGCCCGAGTTCCTGCATCCGTCGCTTCTGCCCCCGAGGTCCCGCCGAAGTTCCCCCTTCCTCTCCCGGTGCAGTGTAAGTGCATGTTAGTGTAAATCCCGCTCGGTTCCGCATCCGTTGGGTTGTCCGACCTCCCCCCTCCCCTGATTTCGTTGCGTGCAATCAAGCCCGATGCGACACAATCCCGATGCATTATGGCGCAACAACGGAACAATGTCGGGAAACTCCAACGAAAGGTACGCGCCGTTCACCCACCCTTGTACAATACGCCCCATTACTAAGAGTTGACAACTAAGCTCGCAATCATAGATTTTTAATCTATAGGGAAACCTGACAAAGTAATTTAACTTCCCGCAGCACCTCCTCAGGTGAACAAAGTATTACATCCAGCACACTTGTTCCAGGTTTACAGTAGGACTTCTTTGTGTAATGCAGAAGATCAGCCTCCTCAGGCAAATGGTCAAAGCGTAACGATTTGAACTGAGCTAATAATCTGTTATGTAGAAAATGAGTACAGGGGTTTTCTAAGGAGACCAACGTTTAATCCACTGAATGCTATCTGCCCAAACGTTGGGAGTGGGTGGCTTTCAGATGATGGGACCACCTCTGACCCCATGGCCACAGAAACGTGGGTCAACAATCCGATACGTTTTGCCCCTATCCACAGAATAACTTTTATCACTGGAGAACCCCGTTAATTTATAAATTGCAATAGCATATTCAGGGCGCTTTATACCTTTACAAGCCAAAGGGTCTCATAATCAAATGTGCTTAAAGTAGTATAGACAAGAATTATTCATGATATTGGCACGAATTATGATAATCCCTATGCTAAATTAAAAACAAAAAATGCAACGTCGTGACTTCAATTTTCTTTCTTTTTTTTTTTCGTGTTCACTGTTTTACTTTTTTGCGTACGCTGCAGCCTGCAGCTTATTTTCAAAGACACACCTTTTTCGATGTCCCCGAAGGCTAAGTTTATTTATAATTGTAAGCTGATATAAAATGCATTTCGCAGAGACATAATGGTAGCCGCCAGATTAGGAAATGGAATATTATACTGCGTCTAGTCACTATTGTGTTGTCTCAGGTAGCAGTACATCATCTGACCACACAAGGTCAAGTCGTCTGTCCATCACCAAGAAGTGTAACTTTTGAGAGTCTGGGGCCATTCCACCCTAGTATATATAACCCCTATGTCACCCATTATTAGAATGCTGGGGATATTTGGTTCATGCTCATTCTAAATTCCCCTCCGATACTATTGATAGTGAATACGATTCTTCATGTGAGTCTAATGGTCGGGAGATCTTGGGGTGTCCATCTCACTTGTTAAACTACCCTTTTGAAAGTTTCAACCTATGCAGAAGCGTCAAATTGTTTCTAATATGTCATTAATGGAAATAGGAACATTGGATACGTTATTATCAGTTATTCTACTTGCACAGAGTGTCAGGCGGAGGAAGCTTCCACCAATCGACAATGCTTTACGTTTGGTTGTAACGCTTTAATAAAATCGCCAGGCCCCGTTCTGCCTCTGTACCCCGCTAATAAAAGTCGTCAACGTTACTGGTGAGTGCCCTGCTATCCGCTGTTTTCTTCATAACATCGATTTATGTGGCTCTATATCTCTCTGGCTGAGCACCACCTGTTCTACTACACCGCTATTGGGCTTACCTCACCTGATTAGGAGATCACACCCTTGCCGACCGGAGTAGGAGCGTTTGGGTCGTTTGGTGCCCGGGACACTGTAACTCTTTTTTACCTGCTTTTGACAGCAGGTGGCAGACCTGTGCACAGTACAAGGCAGCTGTTGTCTGTACATATGGTTCATATATAAGGCGCACTGGACTATAAGGCGCACCATTTATGAGAAAATCAAAGGATTTTTTGTGCGCCTTATAGTCTATGGTACCTTTTCTCAGGTAATATGACAGTAATGGACGGGTAGTTGTGAATGGAGGATCATTCTGCAATGATAAAACTCATACTAGTGGCAGAGTGATCCTTGGAGCCAACCATCAATATCAAAGGAGAAGCATAGAGCGTGCACCCTGCAGAATAAGGAACTCAAGCACACAGGGTGCCTGAAGGTATTAACCACTATGAAGACATCACTGATAATTGCTCGTAACGAATGCCTCGTTTTACATGTCCTATAATCATTAGTAACACAAAGAGAAGTCTGTATTTCCCACATTTTGTATTTACCATCGGAGGATAATAGAACAAGGATTGTGGTTTTGAACAACTTCCAAAGACATCAGAGAAGATGTGAACCCTCCCGGATGAACCACTAAGACGTCTCCTGCTCAAGTTCCCACACAAATCTCTTACATGTGTTTACGGTACAAACAGCTCCGACCGTCGGGTCAGATGTAGAATAACTGGACCTGTTATGTACTGGACATAAACACTTGATATCACGCGGCTACGTCAGGCGTATGTGATACAAGGACAATCCTTCTATGACCCCTAAGGTCAAATCTGCTCATGGAGTCTCCGACTTTTGGAAAATGAGGATATTTAGTTACAACACGGAGGATTTTTTGGTGTGGGGCATGAAGCTGGAGGAGAAGGGTAAAGCGGGGGATGGTATCCTAAGTAAATACTCGTTACCATCCATGTATTCTCATCGTTCTAATGGGCTAAGTAACTTGGACGTACTGAAAATCCGCGGCTTAATCTCAGCAGATGAGCTAATCCCCTCTGTAGAGCTTTTGTGTAAACCTGTGGAAACGCTAATAAAGTGCAGCACAATGATGGGACATGGGAGACAGATATTACATGACAAGGACGCGCTGGCAGGATTTGGGTTTTTCCTTCCTAGGAATGTGTCGTTTCATCTCAGGAATTCCAAGCTACTTATAGCCGAGAAGACGAGGACTCGATGTAAAACATGTAAAACATGCCTGGAATGGTAACGCGGGATTCCTGATGATTGTCTGTGTTATGACATAGGGAAGGGTTACGTAAGCCGCGGCTCGGTACACGGTGCAGAACCTCTTGTGTTCATTAATCATTTACTATGCAGGTTTCATAGAACAACGTTGCCAAAGACGCCCTGGTGACAGTATCTGGTGCCAATGCATTTTGTAACCTTCTATATATAACATTTCAATGGAAGATGGCGAAAACATGGAAAACTAATAGCACTTTGGTCTATTGTATAGTGTTCCAGAAACATATACAGAGTCCCGCGGTTACTCAACACCAATGTGGTCTGGTAATGGGGTTATATATATATAGATTGTCATGACTACTGTGATGGGTGCTATACATGACAACCCATTCCTTCTGGTCATGTATATCTGGGGTCTATTCTGAGATGAGGCAGTTAGGTTGTATCCTAAAGCAGTGATGGGCAACCTTTTAGAGGTCGAGTGCCCAAATTGCAAACCCAAACCTGCATATTTTTTGCAAAGTGCCAACACAATAATCCAAGCAGTAACTTATTACAATCTTCTTGCTCCGTCCTGTACCACAGCTTTCCATGGGCCTAAGGGCACCGATATCTTTGGCAGATGGAGATGAAATTTGGGTTGTCACTGGAGCTTCCCTTGACAGCCCCCTGAACAGGATGGTTCAGGGGTCACACAAAAGGAGCTCCGGTGATAACCTGACCCTGTCTACACCTTCTCTCTCTTCCTGCAGTCTCAGGTAGACCGCGTTGCTTCACATTAAAGGAAACCTACCACTTCTGATGGTAGGTATTAGCTGTAAACACCGGGCACCAGCTCAGGGTGAGATCAGGGTGAGCTGGTGCCGGAGCTATATCACGGTTTAAACACATTTTGATGAACAGACCCGAAGCAGCCTCGGCGCTGCGCGTGGCCGTGCGCGCGTGATGCCTCTGGCATTTCCTATGGAGGCGTGCGCATCAAGCGCCGAGGCTGATTCGGGTCTGTTCATCAAAATGTGTTTAAACCGCGATATAGCGATTTAAAACACTAGCAAAGGTAAGCTCCGGCACCAGCTCACCCTGAGCTCACCCTGAGCTGGTGCCCGGTGTTTACATCTAATACCTACCATCAGAAGTGGTAGGTTTCCTTTAAGCTTGGCCATGGGGCAACAGCCTGAGTGCCCACTGAGAGGGCTCTGAGTGCCTGTCCTAAAGTGGTGTCTGTAATGAAGTTTTATGGATAATCCTTGGTCCCATTAAAGCCAAAAATTTTAAAATTTTGAAACTCCAGTTGTCCTTGGGGCAAATTTTTGGGGGGACTGCCTGTATATATATATATTTAAAGGACTAATATTTAAAGGACTAATAAATATCATTGCAAATATAGAACTATTATAAGAGAGACCAGTCATAAGAGTTATGTGAAAACTTGACAACTAAAACATCTGCTGGCATTTACAAAGTATCTATTCACACTATAAAGACACTTCATAACCATAAAATAGGAATATGTCAATGCAATGAATGTTTGATGATGAAATTCCAAGGATTCTTAGCACATCGGCATTTCTTTGTTTTAATAAGCAAATCATTCCTACTCTTGTGTGTGAGATGACAGCTCGCTGGCGCCAGGTGGATTACAGCAAATATGCTCCATTTCAGTAAGCAAACGTCTGCTGAATGCCTTGTGATAAGCCTCTGCCCAACTGCAAGGCATCTCGAATAGTGGTGGCATGTGGAAACAATGGCATCGTTCTGTTACCAATACTCAGGCGGCCCCACCCTCCATACACAGGGGCGGCAGGGTCTGTATATATGGAGGAAGTGCCTTATCTCTCCCCACTATTATAGTGGGGAGCTATGAATATCAACCCCAACCCACCCTACAAGTTTCCCTGCACAACCACTTTCCGAAATCCCAAATACAGAGAATGGACTGAAGTTGTAAAACGTTGGGTTTGAGTGTTTCATGCTGATATATAACGCACACACTTCCCGTATAACATGATGCTCCAGTTCAGCGAATTCAGAAATCTGTAAATTATTTACTAAGGGGAAAGCAGGAGGGATAAATAATGTAAAATTATTTGAGAAGAAGAGACAGATGAGAGAAGTGAAGAGAACTACTAAGTGCAATAGACGTGGAGAAACAATGTCACACAACGTCTGGGGATATCGGAGGCTCTGGAGCTGGAGTGTTCATGAAACATCAGTGTTATTTCAGCATCTGGGGTTCAGATTATTGTCTTACTAATGTTTGAGTGGTCCAGTGGATATTTTGGCACCAGAGCCATCGGAGCTTCATGTTCAACACTTCAGTCCGGATTCACACAACTGAATCTGGCTCTGTGATCCAGCCACACAATCCACAGCCAGATCACACTCCCCATAGAGGTCTAGGGCACCTGGTAGTGTGCGCACCACTAAATAAGGTCACGGTCTGGCCAAGTCCCCGACATCAAGCATCTTGATTGGGTAAAAGCACTGACAACAAACCATGGAAGTACAAAAGCGTCAACGCGTTTCAAGCTGAACTGCAGTCATGATTAAGGGCGGACGTTCCGCTTGAAACGCGTTGACGCTTTTGTACTTCCATAGTTTGTTGTAGGTGATTTTACCCAATAAAGGGCTCATTCACATGGCTGTCTGCGGGGATGTACATGCGGCAGCAAATTTGCGGCCACATGTACATCCCCATAGACAGCTATAGCGGCATGGCGCTGATACGGCGCCACACATGTGTGGCACTGATCTGGGCCGCACACCGCTAAAAGATAGAGCATGCTCTATCTTTTGGCGTGTGTGCGGCCGTGCGCCGCTATTCTCTATGGAGGGAGGAGGGGCCGCCTCCTCCTCCTTTCCAGCACGGCCGGCATAGCGCATGTGAATGTACCCAAAGATGCATGATGTTGGGAACTTGGCTGGACCGTGACCTTATTCCGTCTTTCCTGAGCAGAATGGTGGCCCATGCCTCATCCGATTAGATTATAGGAAGTGGAGCTGGTGTTCCAATATATAGAGTGCGCACCACACCATGACCAAGCCGGGCGCAGACTCTCAGCTTTCAATGGAGAGGGGAGACCTCCTCCCCAAGATCCGGTCTAGGTGAGAACACGGCCGTTTGAATAAGGTCTTAGTCATTGTGCACAATATTCCCCCACTGTGACATCAGTGTATGTATGAGTATATATATCTCACTACTGTGACATCAGTGTATGTATGAGTATATATATCTCACTACTGTGACATCACTGTGCTTGGGCAAGAGGAATCCTACTCTTGGTTTGGCTGTGGAGTACAATAGTTCCATCCACACTATATAATAATAATATATAATAGATGTTGTACTCGACACCTATTGTGTGTGTAACCCAATCACTTTCAATCACAATTTGATGAAAACCCCTTTTCAAGACCAACATCAAAGCAAGTTCTAAAGTAAGAAAGTTAAAGAAGATCCCTTCCCTTCCTCCAGCAAAACAAGTGAAAGGAGCAAAGGTCAGCGGCACTTAAACCCCGTGTGAGAACAAAACACCTTGAATGGCTTCCGACCCCACAGGACGCCCAGGACAATAATCCCACGCTTTCCATGGAGCCTCGGAGAACAAGGCAAAGCAGCTGAATATAACACAAAGCGACAAAGGTCAACGTGACCCTAACCAGACCGGAACAAAAGTTCTACATCAGCGTCGCGAACCCTAATCTCGGGTCTACATTCACAATTTAGAATCAATGACATTCGGAATATTGTGTTATATGGCGTCTATTGAGTATTTTTGTCTAAAATACGGATTGACATCCCTATTATATCCCTATTATTTTTGGAATGAGGAGTCCAGTGGGTGGTCCATCTCACTGCCCGTCAGCTATAGATGATGGAGGGCGGCTGTCAATCACTGCTGAGGATACTCCCAGAAAAATACACATGTTACAGAACTTTCTCCTATATCCTTATTCTGCCTCTCCAATGTGACAGGTCCCCTCCAGGCCTCTGACCTATATTCCATGGTCTTGAAGACGTCTAGACTATACAGCGAGCGATTATGGAATAAACGAGTAAAAACGCTGCTTATAATCAAATATTGAAGATGTTCTCCATCTAATGAGCAGAATACACGCTGCTCCTCGAGAACAGACACTTAACAGCATCAGACAGACAATTACAACATCTTCGCCAGACTCAGGAAGTCAAGTTCACCCGTCAGCATTAACCCTTTGCAAGCGAAGCCTCGATATTCGGGCCATTTATTTGCAGCAAGTATAATATACACAATTTAGCCATATGTGTGGTTATCTAACACAACAGCCTGTCAGCTACATTCAGCATCAGGTCCACATCATTATCTCCTGGAACGAGGGAACGTGCATTGCGGACAATGGGGGTCATGTTCACAGTTGTCAGCACTTATTCGCTTTATTGCTCCTGTGACTGACCCAGTGGTCTCTACAATGCGACAGAACGTGAAAATGTGTTACTACAGGGATAAAATAGTGGCCAGAATTTGGAAAACATACAACTGCCACCAAAGCAGTACATAATAGTGACCCCATACAGGCAGCAGAAAGCATGGTCCCTTATAAGATTGGGACATATAGGACTCTATGCAATGTATTGTACAGTAGCTGAATGCTGCAAAGAAGGACTGCAGCAAAGGGACAGATGATGGGGTTCACCACTTAAGTTGTCAGTGTCATCCAGGGTCGGATTAAGACCACCATAGGCCAAGGGCTGTATGACTCTTATAGCCTTGAATTCACTTCTTACATAGGAAGGTCCTGCAAAAGGTCCTGAAATGGCTCTTTTAAATATGTATTTAGAGATGTATGATTTAAAGGTCCTTCACAGTATAGAATTTGAGGGGTGGTTTGGATGTTCATGGGCCCCCTAGAAGACTTGGGCCCATGGCTACCACCTATATCATAATCCACTACTGGTGCCCCCCATCGCCATGATCCCAGCAGGTCACTTCACCTTGTACTACGTACGATGTGACTAGGTCCAGTCTAACCCATTTGGACTCTACACAGCACATCTCTGCTGCCATATCCACCTAAAATCAGCTTTATTTTGGCAGATCCCAAAAGATAATTCATTGCTTTCAACCTACGTGAAGATGAAAAACTACATGAAAACTTACATCATAAATAAAAACACATTTGTACATGAAGCAGATGACACTTTCCATCAACTCTTCATTAAAACACGTCCTGATATCACAACAGGTTAATGCCAAGAAACTCGTTTAGCTCTGCTACATCTAATGCACTCGCTATATTGTAAAGACGGATTCATTTCCCAATCCCTTCTTGCAGTAAAAACAGGATTCTCTGGAAAAGTCCATCAAAACAAGAAGACAGACGTATTGTCTGTGTGTAGGTGGAAAACAAGGGAGTCGGAGGAAGAATGGGGAAATTCCTGTCGTGTTTGCTATGGGACTGGATGTGAAAAACAGAGAAGAGGCAGCACCTGCTCCCTGCATCATCATCATCGGCACAAGGACAGTAAACAAGCCCCTGCTATGGGGGTCTGTATTCTGCACCTGCTACCAACATTTCAGGAATACCAGGAGATCCTCCTCTGTGCCTTCACTTTATTACACAAGACACAATTGTAGCTGAGCTGTAATTATTCAGTTCAATCACTGGAACATGCATGAGATCTACACCAATGACACAAGAGCCATCACTGATATCATGTGACAATACTAAGGTAAAGTCAGGGTTTGGTAAATGGCATATGAGGAATTAGAGAAGGATACATTAGACATCACCTTCTACATCTGTACAAAACTAAATATTAGTATAGACAAAGATTCTAACAGGGGAATGACAGTCCTGCCTATACAACATCACCGGCCTCCTCGCATTTACTAACATCAAGTGCAAAGAGCAACACAACTTTCCAAACACTGGGACCTGACAACACACATCATACAACCATAGCTCCCATCATGGGGACTGAGATACATAGTGGATACATACTTAGATACTTTAGAGAGATATGATGATAGATACTTAAGATAGAAAGATAGAAAGTAGAAATGACAGATACTTGGGTGAGAGATATTAGATCACAAATAGATTCTTTAGATAGATGAAATGATAGATAAATAGTCATGACAGATAATAGATACTGGATCATATATAGATACTTAGATGATAGATATATAGATAGATAGATAGATAGGAGATAGATAGATAGATAGATAGATAGGAGATAGATAGATAGATAGATAGATAGATAGATAGATAGAGAGATAGATAG
The DNA here is from genome assembly GCA_019512145.1 of Engystomops pustulosus. Taxonomy (NCBI): domain Eukaryota; kingdom Metazoa; phylum Chordata; class Amphibia; order Anura; family Leptodactylidae; genus Engystomops; species Engystomops pustulosus. The sequence continues at coordinate 68,043,542 of CM033651.1, read as the reverse complement.
ATAGAT